>JACBKR010004327.1:0-24489 GCA_014218235.1 Colocasia esculenta | reverse complement strand
GGTGGTACCTTTTTTGTAGAAAGAAAGACCTATTGTAACAAGTGGTGTATTTCCTCTTCGTGGATTGAAGAGAAGGCCAGCCAGTGCTGGATGTGTAAGTGCCCTTGAGGGGATTGTACCCTTGGTTAGTGGAATCCCAAGTTGTTACTTGGGGACTGGATGTAGGACTCCTTGTGATAGGAGATCTGAACCAGGATAAAATTTATGTTGTTCATGTGATTGATTTTATCTCCTTATCTGCTGCTCATTAACTCTAACTATTTCGTTTAGTGTTTCTAAAGTTATTTTGTCACATAATATTTCTAAAACGAATTTTTAGCAATCCATTCATCCCCCCTCTTGGCTTGCAACTTGGTCAACAGAGGAACCCTGCTGCACTGAGGCCTGTTGCTCGCCCCTCTCCTCACTCCTCTACTTGTGCTCACAAGCATGGGTTGCATGCCTACTACGACTCGCCATTGCCTGCAGAACAAGCAACTAATTAGAATCTAAGTTCATTAATTCTTTCATTTTCTTATCTATCTTTAGTCCATTATTAGTCATTTTCTAACCATCTCATATATACATATATATGGACTGGTTTCTATAAAGACTTTCAGAAGTGGCATAAGTTGATGGCTTATTTATGTATAATCTCAACTTGTAACTGTGATATCAATCTCTGTAACGACCCTCTCTATGTCGGTACAGTTACACCACCCACATAGGGACAAAGAGAGACACCACAATGGTACATGTACCCAACACAACTAAGTAGGTAGAGGTGTACACAAATAACAAGTAGAATAGTAGCGAAAAAGTAAGATCTTCTTCCATCACCACATGCCAATATCACAGTCTATAAAGTAGCAAATGAAAATATAACAAAGTCCAACAATATAATCAAATTTTTTATAACAAGCTCATAGTCCAACTACAACAATGTCTCACGTACTAAGTAAAAAGAAGTAAACCAAAGCTCCATATAGCAATGCTCTACGTTACAAGGTACTCATTTTGTTCAGAGTCACTTCTTGCTAGCTCCTCAGCCTCTAGTGAACATGTCTTACCTGTATCATTAGCAAGTATGAGTCTATGCAATAAACTCAGCAAGCAACTTACGGCCACATCCATACCCCCATCACATGCATTCTACATGGCATATATATACATAACAACAAATATAAACATGGCTAAAATAACAATTTAACATATTAACACATAAACATGCTCTCACTTGTTGTGTGTGAAGGATTATCTAGAGAGGGGTGAATAGAGAATCCTCAGAATTTTTAGCACGAATTAGAAATTAAGAATCTGATTTCAATTCAGTGAGTTAGATGCTCAAACACACAAAGCAAGATTAACACAACCACAAGAGAACAAGGAATTTTAAGGTGGTTCAGCTCCAATAAGGAGACCTACATCCACCCCTCACCAAATTAGTGAGGTACCCCTATCAGAAACCCTGACAGAAATTCTCAAACAACTGCTAATTCACAGCTTCTACACAACCGCTGCCTTACAGCTTGAAAGCTCAGCTGGCACACAGCTTCGATAACCCGCTGATTCACAGCTTCACCTGAATTGATCCAATCACAATTCGTGAGTGATCAATCCAATCTGTTTCACCAAGAAGTAGATAGCAGACAATTCAAATGCTTAGAAGAAAGTTTAAAATAATGAAAAGGAAAATTGCTGGAATATATGGCAATTTCATCAAACTCCCTAGTCTGGATCTGAATTCCTATGCATCTCTCCTAGATTTTAGAATCATCTTCCCATCTGATGAATTCTTTTGGAAATCTACCACAATGAATTCGCATAAATCAAGAATGAGGGAGATTTCTGATCCTCTGTTCTTGAAGGCTCAGTATCCGCTTCTTGAAGCTTCAGATCTTGCTTGAATCAACATCACTTTCATCAGATCATAGCTCCAATTTGAAATTGCGTCGAAGTGCTGCTTCAGAACATCTGATCTCCTCCTTTCTACTCTGCTCAGCTCCTCTTCCTTCACCGTGATGCGCAAATTCCCTTTTTCCGTGAACTGGAGCTCTTTTTACCTGATTGCGCGGGATTCTGTGTCGTGGGCCCCTCAACCGATTCGCCCAAAAAAATGGAGGAATCTTTTTGCCGCCAAGAATCGGTGCCTTCTAGAACATCTGACGTAATATCCCATGTGGTGGGCTTTGGATCACATGCCTGCTTGATGACCTTTGCATTCTAAGAAAATTCTAAGTGTCCTAGTGTCGACACTGCCAGACTCTAGTGTCGACACACTAACTTCAATTCAAAGAAAAACACTCTTTTCTGATTTCTTAAACACATGACAACCTGATATCTCCAAGATATCTGCTTGAACTTCCTTCTGAGTTGATCTGATAAACTGTTAGCATCGACCTCATACACAGCTAGTGTCGACCTTAGCTTCAATTTTCTTCAAAGTGAATTCTGCCCCTGCTTAGTGTCGACCTTATCACCACATAGTGTCAACACGATTAGAGTTTCACCTTCTTGGAATAAACTGAAGACAACTCTGGTGCTGACATACTCTCTGACTGGTGTTGGTTTGACTTGATCTTAACCTTTCACATCAACATCCTGTTAGAATGTGGAGCCCGAACTCTCTACCAGATCTGCATAAACTGTTGGCTTACAGAAGTGAAGTAGTCGAACACTGCATTCGACTTATGCAGTCGTAGTCAGAAGTGAAGCATTCGACTGCATCAATCGAATGCATCAGTCGAATGCATCAGTTGAAGTCAGCAGTCGAATGTAGCATTCGACTTATGCAGTGGGAGCCTGTCTGCAGTCGAATATGGCATTCGACTGCAGCAGTCGAATTTGTCAAGGCATTCGACTTCTCCTTTCCCAGGTCAGACAACTTTGTAGTTCTAAGGCGGTTCTGAGTTAGGGGCTTTTTTGTACATGTGAATCTCGATTATGGCGCCCTAACCTCCCAGTATCTAAAGGGGGTATATTCTCTTTGTATGGGTGCTCTGGTTGTAGTATTGAAAGTTGCTGTGGTCGTGGATGTAGGAAGGCTCTCGCCTCCGAACCACGTAAAATCTGGTGTATGTGTGTTCTTCTTCTCCCTTCTTCCATCTCTTCTCCAAACTCTACGTGTGAGTTGTGTGAGAGAGGGCTGCCAATCGGGGGACGATTCCCCAACACATCTATAGTCCTCTAGTGTCGACCTATGTTCCGGGTAGTGTTGACCTTATCTGACAATTTCTCATTGTTCTTTGATCCAGTTGAGTTGTACCTACAAAATAATTGATATATGTCAACTGTCTTCTCATTTTATATTTTAATATGACATCATCAAAACCAGGGACACAACAATCTCCCCCTTTTTTATTATGGCAACCAATTGATGTTTGATCTTTGAAATTTAAAAACAACATTCAACCATCCAACCACAACAACTCAAGTACAACTCATTCATACACAAGGTAACCAATCCATTGAAGCAAGTCAAACAACATTCATATGATTGTCATTCAAAAGGGAAACTAATGTTTTCATTCATGCTTTCATGCATTCAATAGAAACTTTACATACAATCTCCAATTAACAAAAAAAAAACAACAGATCAGCCCATACAAAAAGATCAACTCACATCAACCATACAAAAAGATCAACCCATCAACAACCTCTCCCCTTTGACATAATCAAAAAGAGATAACACTAAGGAGGTGGTGGAGGTGGTGAATGGGGAAAGAGCCTCTTCTCAATCCTAGTCAGGCGAAAATACAAATCATCATAGTTGTCTATAAGATAGATCTGAATAGCACCAAATTTTTTATTCAGAAAATCTTTCAGTTGGTCTAATTGTTGTTCAACCACCACTAGAATATGATCAACACCATGAGGCATGGTTGGAGCTACTGCAGAGGAAGTAGCTTGATTGCTGTTATCAGATTCATTTATATCATGTAAGCGACAAACTTTGTTAAATTCCTCTCTCATGTACTGAAGCTCCTTGGAATATCTTCATTGTGGCTCCTCAAAATACCCATTCTATGAAGAATCAGTCTCACATATTGAGCCAGACCAGGAATAGCATTAAAACTATCTGCATTTTGTGAAGCTCTCGAGCAATAGATTCAATTTTATCAAAGATTTTGGCTTGAGTGAATGCTGCCTTATCAAAAACATATCCAATGGTATGAACCAGCTGATCAGACCTGACTTTTGTGAACCTGTGGATCTATTCTTGCCTATCTACATTGTCTTGCAGAGACTTCTCAATCATTTCCAAACGACTATCAAAATGTAGGGCTTGATTCTCTATCTTGGTATTCAAAAGGTCAAGAGAGCTATGAACAGAAGCAAACTGCTTTTCTAGAAATGTGAGAAGAGCAGGTGGAATTGAAGCTGTTGAAGTAGATGATGAGGGAATATCATCGACAGATGGAACAAAGTGAGTGTGAGGAATTTGAGGAGAAGAGATGTGAGGTTGATGAAATTCAGGAGCATCAAAGATTGGAACTAAAGGAGGAGAAGGGATTGGAATGGCCTGATCTTGTAAAATCTCCTCAGGAGTGATATGTCCCTGATCTTGAAGATCTTTCTCGGCAAGATGTTCCTGTTCATGCTCCAACACAACATTCTCTTCTTCTTGTGGATCCAAATTCAGCTTCATGAACTTCATAATGTGAACCAAATCATATATATGATATCTGGCGAGCTTCTGAACTTTTGCTCCAGCAAATGACACACCCATTAAATGAAAAATGGATGTCAAATGAGCTGCATATGGCAAGCTCCTTCTCAGCTTTGGAATTGTGACCTCATGAATTAGCTGACAAAAAATTGTAGCCAAATTTATCTTTACTCTCTTGATCAAACAAAACATGATGCATCTTTGCAAGCTTGTTACTCTCTATCTTCCTCCTCCATGGAAAGTTAAGATTGATGATCAGTCTGTCCCCATGTAATTTTAATTACATATTTATTTTGGTGATTAACAAAACCCTATCAAAATTTCTAACATATATTTCATAAGTCTTAAGTACAAGAAATATACCAAGTCAAACAAGCAAATATTGGTAAGTATCACCTCTCTGAAGCTTTAATCATTTCAAGATTATATTTCTCTAAGACCACATCGACTTCTGTTGAAAGTCACAACGACTTCCTTTATATATCGATTTCAATAAAGCTATAACGATTTCATATGTGTCTTAACGATTTCTTTATAAG
This sequence comes from Colocasia esculenta, assembly GCA_014218235.1. Lineage (NCBI taxonomy): Eukaryota > Viridiplantae > Streptophyta > Magnoliopsida > Alismatales > Araceae > Colocasia > Colocasia esculenta. The sequence goes on along the minus strand of JACBKR010004327.1, from coordinate 19,302 downwards.
ACAGTAACATCGTTGGTTACAAACAAGTCGCTCCCGTAACGATTCCTTAAGTTATCGCAACGATTTCTTTAGATCTCGTAACGACTTGCCCGTCGTAACGATTCCTTAAGTCATCATAACGATTTCTTTAGATCTCAAAACGACTTGCCCGTCGTAACGATTCCTTAAGTCATCGTAACGATTTCTTTAGAACTCGTAACGACTTTTCCGTCGCAACGATTTGCTTTGCGCAACGATTTCTTTAGCGCTCATAACAATTGCTTTGCGCAATGATTTCTTTAGAACTCACAACGATTTCTTTAGCGCTCATAATGATTTGCTTTCTATAACAATTTCTTTAATATTCATAACGATTCCGTTAATGAATACAACGATTTGCTTTCTATAATGACTTGTTAAGCGCTCATAACGATTTGCTTTGCGCAACGATTTCTTTAGCCCTCATAACGATTTGCTTTGCGCAACGATTTCTTTAGAGCTCACAACGATTTCTTTAGCGCTCATAATGATTTGCTCTCTATAACGATTTCTTTAATATTCATAACGATTCCGTTAATGAATACAACGATTTGCTTTCTATAACGACTTGTTAAGTGCTCATAATGATTTCTTCAGTAACCACTTAATCATAACGATTTCATAAGTCATATAGGCATCGACTTTATGTTTTATATCAACTTGATATTTATCTTATTTCTAAAAGCGTTGAATAGTCAAGTCTTCACATATATATCTGACTGTTGTGCATTTAATGAAGACAGAATGCATCTCTGCATGTATGCAGATGATATCTTTTCATTATCGTGCATACTATGTCAACATCTTTTAGAACAAGCTATTTGGCATTGCTATTTTGGTGAATATTCACATCAACGTCTTCTGACATCAAGAGACAGTCTAGCTGTCTATTGTTCTAGCATTTAATGTATGCAGGGCCCTAAAGACATTCTGTCATACAACGTTGGACCATATAGATGTCAGAAGACCCTATCTCTTTGCGTGCTCAAATGGATAAAAGATTGTTGACTAGAGCTTCCAAGTGTCAAGCAGTCTAACGTCTACCAAACTAATAGACAACGGTTACTTCAACGAATACATTTCAAATTGGGATATAAATACAAGATAGCAGCTCTAGAAGAAAGATATAGAATACAAGAGAGAAACCTATGATCGTAGAACACAAGCTTTGCAGATCTTCTGAAAGAATCCAAGAGCCAAGAATTCAATTCTAGTGTGTCTTTAGCTCTTTGCTCTCTGTGCTGTAATAGAAATCCTAAGAGAGCTAGTGTAGTTCTGAGAGAGTGCCTTGTTTAGATTATTTGCTCTCAGTGCTAGTAGCTTCAGATCTTGACTTGCTAAAGCTTGATCTAGGGGCTTGAATTCCTCCTTATTCCTTTTGTGTTGAAGTTCCCTTCTGTTGTGAAGGAAGACCTGGTGGAGAGTGTGAAGGAAGACCTGGTGAGGGATCCAGGGTGTTGTAGTTCCCTTCGTGTGAAGGAAGACCAGCTGAGCTGGGTGTTGTATTGTCCATAGGGGGACTGTACCCTAGTTAGTGGAATCCTGAGTTGTTGCTCAGGGACTGGACGTAGGACTCCTAAGGAGAGGAGGACTGAACCAGGATAATTCCTTGTGCTGTGTGTTTGCTTATTGTGTGTTTGTCTTTTATACTAACCTTCTCTAACCTTCATCGAAGAACATCTTTGTATGATTGTTTCTAAGTACAGGTACTAATCAAATATAATTTTGAAAAGGACCCATTCACCCCCCCTCTGGGCTCGTCAACTGGGCAACAAGTGGTATCAGAGCAAGTCTCTTCGACAAAGAAGAAAGATCCAACGATCTGAAGAGTAAGATCCATGGCAGCCCAAGGTAACATTGAAGGTCAGTCTGTCAACCGACCCCCTCTCTTCGATGGTGAAGATTATGCTTATTGGAATACCAGAATGTAATACTTTCTCCAAGGTCACGACTATCAGATATGGTCAATAGTAGAAGAAGGCGATCTCCTGGTCACAAATGAGAATGCTCAATGTTAGGATCGGATATTCGGTTATGGCAAAGCTAGAAGGGGGGTTGAATAGATTTGCAGCGAAAACTTAAGCAATTTGAAAATTACTTCGGATTAAAAGATCTACTCAATCAAAACCCCTTTGATCTGATGTAATGTGTGTGAATAAATAACAAGTAGTGTGTAGACGAAATCCCTAGGCATGCATCTAGTGCAACACAATGCAAACCACAAGTCAAACCACAGTGCACAAGGGATTTTTAGGTGGTTCGGAGATCACACCATATGACTCCTACGTCCACCCCTCACACAGTGAGGACACACTACTCAAGAACTGAGTACAACACACACACACGAGCACAACGGCTCAACCACACACACACACGCTAGATCAAGTCCACAATAGATCAGATCCTCTAGCCTTGATCTGACCAACACACCACACACGTTGTCTGATGCAAACACGCAATCAGAACAACAATCCACACGTGGATCAAGCACAAGGAACGCTTGAACCACTACCACACACACAAAGATATGAAAGGTAGAATAAAAGAAGAGTTCTGAGTTGAAGATCAAATCCAAATGAAGAACTCTTCGTGGTGGTCGTCCAGAAGAACTTCAAGCTTTGTCTTGACAGGTATCAGTTGATGGAAAAGCTTGAAAGACAGACAACCGGCTTCAACTCCACTTGGAAGATGGATCTTCTTCGCTCTGGTCGGAGGGATGAAGCAGGGCAGCAGGAAGAAGCTCTTCTCTTGAGTTTTGCTTAGGGTTTTGATATGGTGGCTTCTTGCTGCGAAAATAGCCTCATATGATCCTTATATATGGGTGTCCAAACATGGAGAGTCGTGCTTAAAGGGATCACCCAATATAGATCATATCCTGGCCATTAGATCTTCCCAAAAATCCGTCTGTCGATAGCCGACTTGCTGTTGTCGACAGGTGCTGTCAGGTTTGCAAAAACCAGAAGACTGGCCTTCCGGGAAACCATTTTCTGTATGTATCTGTCGACAGGTGCACTATTCATCTGTTGACAACACACTATTCATCTGTTGACAGCTACTTGTTCCAGCAGCTTGTCTTGTTCTTTTGCACTTGGATTTTGTTGCTTGTCTTGTGTACATTCACACCTACATTAAAAGACAATTATTAGTGAGATATAATGAACATATAATGAACAAGTTAGACATGTTTTTCTTGATTAGCATTTGTTTTTCTTGATTAACATTTGCTTGACTTGACATTCTCATTATGTTTCACATATTCACATCACATCAATTTGTATTGTTCATGAAATGCTCATCGATTGCTCATCATCAAAAACAAACATACCATATGACAACATAACAAACTCATGTAAACCCAACATTCTCCCCCTTTTTGATGATGACAAAATTTCAATTTATACACAATTGATGTTTCTCCCCCTTTTGGCAACATCCAAAAAGATAAGTCATGCACAAATGGATAAGAATGAAGCAAAGAACTGTGTTTCCAGTCATTGATCAGTAAGTACACACAGTTACAAAAAAAAAAAGGGAATCCATTGCATGAAACACCAAAAGCAAAAGTGAAGGAGAAAGAGATGACGGAGTTAACAGACTGATGACTCAAGGAAGTGGAAGGAAATGAAGCAAAGAACTGTGAGACCACAGAACTGAATTGTGAAAGATATGAGTGGGGAATGAGTGTTCAATTAGAATTTTAAGGTTGAGAACTGGTTTATACCCATTGCAGGATGTCATAGACACTAGTAGTTAGACACATAAAATTCTACAATGGTTAAGAAATAATACTTCAGGAATCTCAAGTTGTAGCATTTAGAAGACATCGTTCAAAAACATTGAAAATAGATAACCCCTTTGAATAAAACTGTTGTAGAAAAACATGCTCCTTTGTGGGTGATGTTCAGTTGGTACTTGAAGGTAATGTCTACATGAGCGATTAACAATAAACAACACATTGCCTTTGATGTATAAGCATGGAGGCTACACTCTATTTCTTTCATTGATTTTTTTTTTATCAAGTTAATGTGGGAAAAGTAGTAATTAGGATCACTTTCACCTTTTGACGTGAAGGTAGACATTTGGGATTCCCGTACCCCCAGTTACTCAGTGTAAGTGACCATCATACTATTGTACAGAGATAATGAAAGTACTTTTTGACGCGAAGACAGACATTTGTGATGCCCATGTCCCCGTTACTCGGTAATACTCATCATTGCTCTACCTTTATCCCATTTTAAATACTTTTTGTTTGAACTTTGAGTTTAGAAATAGGTAGCTTTTCTCCTTTTGTTTTTAATTCTTAAATCATGAGCAAAAGGTTATTAAGGTCAAAAGCCAATGTAAAACATAAAGTTCAATAACCTTCGTACTTATCAATCCACTTGAGAAAAATGATTATTTGCAAGGGAGTTATTCAAGTGAGTTAGGTTAGAATCATTAGATTTGATCAATGTTTTCTAGATGACACAACCTAGACTCAAACACAAAATATTATATCAAAATCATTGTGATTAAGTCAATGTCTTTGATACTATGTGAGTATGAAAGATTGCAATGAATAGTAAGTCCCTATTCTCCCCTTGCATCAATAATATGAACATACTCATAAAGAAAGGATTAGAAAAGATGTAGATTTATGGATGAAGTGAGTATCTGTCGATAGCAAACATGAGCCTGTCGATACATGCAGACAGTTGTGAAGTTCTGGGTTCAGGCAAGGTATGGGTTGTCGACAGCTGGGGTGCTGGCTGTCGACAGATGCACACAGGGTGCAATTTTTGGGTTATGTGAAGGCATAGCTGTCGACAGGCTATTTGGGGCTATCGACAGGGGCTTTGAAACTTCAGTTTTAAGGCTTTGAATTGAGAGTGATTTGAACCATAAGATTGAGGGATAAATACAAATTGAATATGAAGGGTATCCCTTATGAATTTCACTCACCTAGCCTTAACTTAATCCCCCATAGAGTGTGCATATGATAACTCATCATTCAAGCAAATCAATCAATGAGATACACAAACATACCAAGCATTTGCACACAAAAGAACATCCATAAGCATAAAAACACCAACATTCATTCTTTTAAAGAGAGACATGTGGCAAGATTGATGTGAAAGAATGTCCCTCAAACAACTCACTCAAAAACTCTTTTTGACTTACTCCCCCATAATGTATGCATGGTATTGAATGAACATTCAAGCAATTTGCACAAGGAGAGTATAAACATGATCAATTGAGGTTCTTGAGATTATGAATTTTTTGATAATCTTTATGTAGTAGAAGACTATTGATACTGGTGGAGAATATTTCTCACGCATAATGATAGTTTCCAGACAAGCCGGACTGTCCTTCCACATTTCACCATTTAATATACAAATAGTCACTAGTGTCGACACTACTTCAGGCTGTGTTGACACACTGTCTAGAACTGCCAAACAGGTCATCTGGGAACTGGATCTAATGTCGACACCACTTGAGGCTGTGTCGACACACAGTACAGACCTGTCAACTGGATCTCTGGGAGCTGGGACTAGTGTCGACACTACTTGATCCTATGTTGACACCACTTGACCATTTCTTCATCATTTTTGCCTTGTGTGTGAAACACTGTGTCGACACCATTTCTTCATCATAAAAGATCCATTTTTTTAATTTTAGCATGAGTCCAATGGCTATGAAGCATTGTCATTTGGGGATAGCATCAAAACACATTTTTCATTGCTCAGATAGAACTAAAAATCCATTTCAATTCTAGCAGTTCAAATCTGTAGTGATAAAGAGATTTTACCTGAACAGTCTTCAATCATAGTCAAAAAAAAAATTTTTACCTTTGTTCTCCATCATTTCTTGCCTTGCACAGCCAATGTCATGGATCCATTTCTAATTTTTGGCTGCAAGACATCTCAGCTTGTTCATTAAGCTGATTTTGGGACCCACACTTGCTTGGGTCCTGCAATGACGTCAATGTTAGAATTCAACAATGATTTCTGAATCCAAAGTGACTTAATTTGTGAATAGATGTATTTCTTTCATTAATGGAATTATGAGCATGGGGCTTGGGAGCATGCACAAGATAACCATTTCTATGCCAACAGTCCCTAGAGACATGACCATGTTGATGACATGCATACCATTGAACTGTTTTAGCATATTTGTGAGAGTGTTGATTTTTCTTCCAACAGAATTTAGCAAGATGACCAAGTCTATTGCATTTGAAGCAAACGGGTTGAGTACTTACCTGGAGCTTACCATAGTGTGATTGCATTTGCTGGAATCTCTGAGATCCTTTAGAGTACCTTTATTATCCTTGGGTTGAGAGAAGGAGATGGTACCCTTTGGTATCTCATGGCATGATGTGGAGTTGGAGATTTCCTTGAAACATTCTGGGTTGCTGGAGGAGGTGTGGAGACCTTGTAGACTCTTGTTTTCTTTTCCATTTTCTTTTTCTGGTTTTCAATTGAAACATGGTTCTTCCTTTTTGCAGCTTTCAATGCAACACTTCTTTTTCAGAAGTTTGAAGTTGGTTTGTCATGACATTCAGACCATTTCTCATTTTGTTCTTTTCAATTTCACTTTGAACAATTTGATTTTCCAAGTCAGCAATTTTCTTCTTAGAATTGTTCCATTCATCATTTAATGGTATGTCATGATACAAACATTCAATCTTCTTTTTCAGATGATTATTTTCCTCAACCTTGATTGCATTTTTCTTTTATTTGGTGATCATGAGCCATGTTGGAGATTTGTTTGTTCAATTGATCATTATCAAATTTGAGATTCTCATTATGATCAATCAATTTTTCATTTCTATTTTTCAAATCAAAATTTTCAGATTCAACCTGATCATGATCTTCTTTCAATTTAGAAAACATGATTCCATAGTTTTTGACTTCATTTTCCAATTTTTCATTCTCCATTTTCAATTTTTCATTTTCTTCTATAGAATGTTGAGCATTATCAATTATCATTTCATTCTCTCTAATTTTCTTTTAGCTTCTTGTTTTGAGCTTTTACCTTCTTAAATTGTTTAGACAAGTGCTCATAGCATTCTATCAATTCATCATAGGATATATCATCCTCTGAATCAGAACTAGATATGATGCTTCAAATGGATCTGATTGGATTTACCTGACCTTTGAGAGTTTCTGACTTCTCTGACAGATGTGATCCTTTTAATTCGTCTGAACGGGAAGAGCCTCTTGAGCTGCCATAAGCCATGTAGCATTTTTCTTTTGTTCCCTTTCTAGACTTGCATGTTGTCATAGAGGAGACCTGCATTTTATCAACCTTGTCATCAAACTCAATTATCATAGGTCTATTTATGATGCTTGAGAAAATAGCCATATTTCTGAATATGTTTCAGATGATTAGACCAATCAACAAAATATTGAGTGAGATCAAAAGGCTCAATCAGTTCAATCAAATCAAGTCAGATCAGAATCAGATTTAAACCCGGTCAACAAAGCAAGATATTGTTTGGACTCAGAGCGGTTAAGCACACAAAGATAGATCTCCCAAAACACAACCGATGAACAGAAAACCCGCTCTGATACCAATTGTTAGGATCGGATATTCGTTATGGCAAAGCTAGAAGGGGGGGTTGAATAGATTTGCAGCAGAAACTTAAGCAATTTGAAAATTACTTCGGATTAAAAGATCTACTCAATCAAAACCCCTTTGATCTGATGTAATTTGTGTGAATAAACTAACAAGTAGTGTGTAGACGAATCCCTAGGCATGCATCTAGCGCAACACAATGCAAACCACAAGTCAAACCACAGTGCACAAGGGATTTTTAGGTGGTTCGGAGATCACACCACGTGACTCTTACATCCCCCCTCACACAGTGAGGACACACTACTCAAGAACTTAGTACAACACACACACACGAGCACAATGGCTCAACCACACACACACACGCTAGATGAAGTCCACAATAGATCAGATCCTCTAGCCTGATCTGACCAACACACCACACACGGTGGCACCCCCGATATTTGCAGCGGAATAAATACCGGGGGACGTGATCGATACAGATAGACATATCACAATTGAATAGCGCAGAGTCATATTGAATATAATAACACATTCGAGACTATAAATAGTCACCAAAAAGTACTTTATTCCATCTCATTCAACTAGATACAACCTCACATAAGAAGAATTGACTGAAAAGGTTTATTAATCAAATAACAACGTTTCTCTAATACATCGACTACTCAATTTCTATTTCTAAGCTAACAACTATTCATATGACAGGTGCTCGTCACCTCTTGCCTGTCCCATCTGACTCCACTGGTTCCTCATCACTACCTGAAAAGGCACGATGATAGGGGTGAGCAAACTAGCTCAGTAGGATTTACATCTCAAAATTGTGCGGACTAGTATACATGATTCACATTCTAAATAGGTAGATATGCATATGAATATGATGACAATGCATGCTTTTCTAACAAGTTGAATAGCAGAGTAGAACGGATAACATATCAGATCAAATGTCGAGTTTCATATACAATGGACAGATATCCAAGAATAGAATCATATCAAAAAGATTGGCCATATTCAGACAGATATCATGCATTCACATGATCAGACGTATCATATCAAATCATATCATATCAGATCAAATCAGACTTATCATATCAAACAAGGCACATTCACACAAATCTTGCATATCGTATCAGTGCCATGCCACGCACACACCAAGTCCCTACTCCCGCGGTTAATAAGTACGTTGGGGTGCTCCTCCCCAGGACCAGACAGGGCCCTTATTGCACAGGCATTAGTCAAATTGGACCGAAGTCCCACGTTGTGCCGAACAAACATATTCATATTATGGCCACAGAGTTTCAATGGCAAGCTCATAGTAAAAAGGAACATGATCATTCATAGAGTCAAGGTATGACAAATAGCTCAAGAGAACAAGGCAGGATAACGACGTATTTTTGTTTCATAATTCCTAATGTCTTGACATGAGGATATTTCTAAAGACAGATCATATGCAGAACATGTGCTCTCAATTTCCCCAAGGAGGTGTGCCTATTCGTGCAAAAGTGTAAGTGACGAGTCACGGATCTTCCTAGCATGTATGCATATGACAAATAATTAATCGAACACCGGAAAGCATGTAACTATTGAAACTCATATGCAAATCATGACATTAACACCACTAACAAGTCCATACTAACATGTATTCATCCCTACATTCATATCATGTTCTTATCTTATCATTTGACAATAAGTAAGATCACAAGATAATCCAATAACATAAGGACAATCACAATTACACATTAGAATCGTTATATCATTACTATTTTTCAATGGGTTGATTTATTTTTAGGTCCATGCACACTATATAACATCATGCACATGCTAGTAGACATCATGTAATGATCAAACCCAAAATATGCAATTTTTTGTAAGGGCATGTCGACACACCCCTTACTGGTGTCGACACAATGCCTCAGACATAAGGCAAAATAATGCAGAACTGGTCAAGTAGTGTCGACACTAGATCAAGTAGTGTCGACACAATGCTTCAAATACAAGGCAAAATGATCAAGTAGTGTCGACACTAGATCAAGTAGTGTCGACACTAGAGACAGCTTCCAGAAAACCTTCTGGCCAATATGGGACAGTGTGTCGACACTAGATCAGTAGTGTCGACACTAGATCAGCTCCCAGAAACTTTCTGGGTCAAACTGGGACAGTGTGTCGACACTAGATCAGGTAGTGTCGACACTAAGACCTTCCCAGAACACCTTCTGGCTGTTTTGGGACAGTGTGTCGACACTAGTTCAAGTAGTGTCGACACTAGTGGCCCTCACAGACAAAAACATATGACTCCAGTGTAACCAGAAAACACGTCTCATGCAGGTGATTCACTTTCCCCTCTTATAACTCTCTAACGAATGACATTCCGACAAAACTTCAACACAAAGATGACGAGGACAACTATTAGAAGAACTTTTATGTTGGAGGTTTGATCTAATTCGGTCTCAATTTTTAGAAAACATATGTAGAACAGAAAGCTAAGTGTAGCCCGAAATCGCAGTATCATGCAACAACTCTCTTACCATGCTTGTAACTCTCTAACGAAAGACTTTTGGACACAACGTCCAACATAAAAGATGATCGTGACTACAATAGAAGAACTTTCATGAAGGAAGTTTAGTCAAATTCGGTCTCGAATCACGTGCATAATAAGAAGAACGGGGAAAGCCCTAACTGGGAACGACTTAGGGAAAAACCAATACTCCATGCATACTCCATGAAATTGGGCAATCAAGTGCAAATGAACATAGACTCGATGCTCTACATGATGGTATAGGTTTTCTTTAATCTTGGCCCGAGAACACCTACCTTTATGAAGATCTAAGACAAGTCGACGTTCTGGACGCAGTAGAGATGAAGGGGGATGAAGCTCCGGGTTCCCAGCCTTTCTCCTTCTCCTCTGAAGCTCTAGCCTACCTCCAAACAACCCCAACTCGTTGTTAAACCTTCCCCAAGAGTTTAAGGATGAGTTCTTATAGATTTAGGTTGTATTTACAAGTCCTAACGAGACTAGGAAAGGGGCTACGATTTTGTTTCCTACTCTCCAAGAAATCTGGGACTCTTTCCTCCAAAGGAGGTAGCAACGGTTTAGGAAACCACCAATTGGGGTTGGGTTCGGTTTTGGCTTACCTTGCATGACTAATTACCTAATTTTAACCCTAACTTGCCCTCTCTAATTATGGCATAATTACATACACGAATTACTGGGTAGTTTCCTGTCCTAGTTTTCATCCTTGGGTCAAATGTGCTCCATTGGCCCAAATCTTGTTAATGGGTCATTAACACATGGTGTTGGAAGTCTCTCCAATCTGTTTATTTAATTTATCCCCCTTTATTTCTAAAATTTTAAAATCACTAAATTTCCGGGGTGTTACATCCTCCCCCACTTAAGAAATTGGTCCCCAAATTTACGCATAATGGTGTAGTTCGTACCTGAGAATAGTTCTGGGTGTTTTTCTTCATTCTTTCCTCCGTTTCCCAGGTAGCATTAGTAACTCCGTCTCGACTCCATTGGACCTTCACCATAGGTATGGTACGATTCCTGAGTCGTTGAATCTTCCGATCCAACAGTTTGATCGGCTTCTCTCATAAGTCAGGTCCTCCCGAATCTCCAAGTCCTCATGGTTGATTACATGGTCGGCATTGAATAAGTACTTCCTCAGCATGGATATGTGGAACACATTATGCACGTTCGCCAGCTGTGGAGGTAGTGCAAGTCGATACGCCACCTGACCAATCCTTTCCAGAATTTCAAATGGCCCTATGAATCTGGGACTCAACTTCCCTTGATCCCAAATCTTTGTATTCCCCTTGAAGGTGAGACCTTCAAGAAAACATGTTCGCCAACCTGAAATTCTAGTTCTCTCCTTCTCTTGTCTGCATAACTCTTCTGCCTGGATTGTGCTATCTTCAGACGTTCCCTGACAATTTGAACCTTCCTGACAGTTGCTTCAATTAAGTCGGGTCCAACCCATTGGTTCTCCCCAACCTCTTCCCAACAAAGGGGTGATCTGCAACTCCTGCCATATAAGGCTTCAAATGGAGCCATCTTGATACTTGCCTGATAGCTGTTGTTATATGCAAACTCCATCAGGTACAACTGATCATCCCATCGTCCTCTAAAATCTAGCACTAGAGCACGAAGCATATCCTCCACAATTTGATTGGTCCTTTCGTTTTGACCATCAGTCTGAGGATGGAAAGCAGTACTAAAATTTAGTTTAGTACCCATTGCTGCCTGCAATCCCTTCCAGAAGTGTGAAGTAAATCTAGGGTCCCGATCCGATATTATATTAGATGGAACCCCATGCAATCTGACTACTTCCTTAACATATAGTGCAGCCAATACATCCACTGACCAGTACTCTTAATCGGCAAGAAGTGAGCCGACTTAGTCAATCGATCAACTATTACCCAATTGCATCCACCACCTCTAGTCTTGGGCAATCCCATGATAAAGTCCATACCGATGCTATCCCACTTCCACTCCGGGATTTCCAGTGGTAGCAGTCCACCAGCTGTACGGAAATGCTCGGCCTTGACTTTCATGCATGTTAAACAGTATGACACATGATCGCCACATCCCTCTTCATGTTTGGCCACCAGTACGACCTTTTTAAGTCTTGGTACATCTTTGTTGATCCTGGATGAATCGTGTACTTGGACTGGTGAGCTTCATTTAGTAACCTCTTCTTGAGTTCTCCATGATCAGGGACACATGTTCTACCTCGGAATAATAATCTCCTTCAGCTGATAGAGTAAAGCAGGTCTTTTCTCTAGCTTCTCCTGATCTCAACTAAGAATGGATCCTCTCCCTGTTTCTCCTTGATTTCGGTCAGTAGATCGGATTGTATCTGGAGATTGAAATCATTACTTGTTTTTCCTTCTTTCCCACGTCTATGTTCAAACTTGCAAATTGCTCCAGTAACTTCCATTCGCCCAGCATCATACTAGCTAGCATAGCTCCTGGTTGTCTACTTAGAGCGTCTGCCACTACATTGGCTTTCCCAGGGTGATATTGAATGGAAAAGTCAAAGTCCTTAAGGTACTCTAACCACCTTCTTTGTCTCATGTTAAGCTCCTTCTGTGAGAACAAGTATTTCAAACTCTTGTGGTCAGAAAAGACTTTAAATTGCTCACCATAGATATAATGCCTCCAAATCTTCAAGGCGAATACTACAGCTGCTAACTCCAGGTCATGAACCGGTAGTTCACTTCGTGGATCTTCAACTGTCTTGAGGCATAAGCTATTACCTTCCCTTGTTGCATTAAGACGCATCCCAGACCTGTTCCAGAAGCATCTGAATAAATTTCAAATCCTCCCTCTTCAGTGGGTAAGGCGAGGACAGGAGCAGTAGTCAGACACTTCTTCAAGTTGTTAAAGCTTTCTTCACATTCTCGGTCACACAAACAGATTTTCCTTCCGGTCAGCTTGGTTAACGGCACTGCAATCTTTGAGAAATCCTTTATAACCTTCGATAATATCCTGCTAACCTAGGAAGCTCCTGATCTCAGTGACGCTTGTCGGTCTTTCCCATTTCAGTACAGCCTCAACCTTTGATGGATCAACAGCGATACCATCCTTGGTTACCACATCCCTAAAAAGGATACCTCCTCAAGCCAGAATTCACATTTACTTAGCTTGGCATATAATTTATTCTCCCTTAAAATCTGTAATGAAATCCTCAAATGCTCCTCATGCTCTTCCTTTGTCTTGGAATAGATCAATATATCATCGATGAATACCACCACAAATTTATCAAGATATGGGCGATAAATGCTATTCATCAACTGCATGAAAACTGCAGGGGCATTTGTTAGTCCGAAAGGCATAACAATAAATTCATAATGCCCATACCTGCTTCGGAAGGCTGTCTTGTGAATGTCTTCTCCTTTGATCCTCAATTGATGATAACCGGATCTGAGATCTATTTTAGAGAAGTATCTAGCTCCAGATAATTGATCAAACAACTCATCAATCCTTGGCAGAGGGTATTTGTTCTTGATAGTTAACTGGTTTAGTTGTCTGTAATCTATACATAGCCTCATCGACCCATCTTTCTTCTTGACGAAGAGGACAGGTGCACCCCATGGCGATGTACTTGGTCGGATGAAACCCTTCTCTAACAGTTCCATCAGTTGCTCTTTTAATTCCTTCAGTTCTGCGGGGGACATTCTATATGGTGCCCTAGATACTGGTGCTGCTCTCCAGGGACCAACTCGATGGTAAAATCGACCTCTCGCTCAGGAGGAATTCCTGGCAAGTCTCGGGGAAAACATCAGCGTATTCGCTGACAACATGGATGTCCTCAACTTTGACTTCCTTCTTTTCGATGACAACAGCAGCAAGAAAGGCCATACAACCTTTCCTCATCATCATCTTTTGGCTTGTAGTGCAGAGATAAGTGACAATCTCCTGCGTTTCTATCCCCTGTGAACACTAGTTTTGGGTAATGGCTAAAGGTTACCCGACTTCTCCTGCAATTGATACTAGCCCCATGTTCAGACATCCAGTCTGCTCCCAGTATCACATCATACCCCGCCATGTCCATACATATTAAATTTGCTGGTAGTTTTGGGTTTCAATCAACACTTCACTGGATGGCATATGGTTTGTAAGATTGGTGCCAGGACCAATCGGGGTTGACACAACTATTCCGAATTTCATTGGGACGGGTTTCACAGGTAGGGTATCAACAAATGTTTGAGATATAAAGGAATGCGTAGCTCCCGTATCAAAGAGAACATATGCGGGTCGGGAAAGAATAGTAAGTGTACCTTCCACGATACCTCCTTCTTCAGCAGCTTCTGGTTCCTGATAGCTTGCAAGCGGCCTTGCCTCTTCTGTCCATTCGGACGTTTGTCCTGAGGGGCTTGTTCTTTCAGTATTGGGCAGTCCGAGATCCTATGGTCACGACTACCACAGCGCAGGCATCTCCCTTGCGCTCTCCAGCATTGTTCAGACCGGTGACTAGCTTTGTCACAGTGTTTGCACCTTTCTCCCGTCGTCACCACTATCTGCTTTCCTAACTCCTTTGGCTTTTTATCAGCTGGTTCATTTACCCCGCCACTGGCCTTTTCTTCCCAATGGTCGGCTGATACCTTCCTGTAGAAGACACTTGCTCCCTTTTCACGGATTTCCCGTAATTCTTTCAGCAGTCTCCATGGCATCCTCCAGTAACTGAGCCTTCTTTACCATGTCAGCATAGGTTTGAATGTCCATTGGCGCCAGTTGAGTGATGAACTGGGGCCTCAAGCCATTCAGAAATCGTTTTGCCTTCATCCTTTCTGTCCCAATTAAGTGAACAGCATATCGGGACAGACGAGAGAATTGGGCCTCATACTCGGCCACATTGAGTCCTCTCTGCTTCAAAGCCGCAAATTCGGCTGCTTTCCGCCTGGACCCTCTCAAAGAAGTACTTGGTGTTGAAGTGCTCAATGAACTGAGCCCATGTTAGTTGCTGGCCATTCAGTGTTGCTTCTACCGACTCCCACCATGCCCTGGCATCCTTTTCCATTTGGAAAGTCGCCAGTAGTACTTTGTTCTGGTCCGTGCATTGCATGACCCTGAATATCCTTTCAATTTCCTTAACCCAGTGTTCAGCAACATCTGGGTCAGTACTCCCTCCAAACCTAGGCGGATCCATATTCCGAAAATTTCGATGGAGATCACCGGCTCCGCGGTTACCTCCACCCTGGGTGGCTTGCAGAATAGCCTGAGTCAAGTTCTGTATTGTTTGTTGCATGTCCCTAGCCTGGGCACGTTCAGCGGCCATTGAGGTAATAAGTACCTTCAAGATAATAATATAAGTCAGTCATCTAAATATATCACATGTGACTTCTATTCCCATGGCTCTACCCAAGCTCACATTAGGTACGACAGATTTTGACTTGTGTAATCTAGTTTCATTCTATGTTCCTATTCCCTTGGACCCTAAAGTTTAGGCTCTGATACCAACTGTCACGCCCCGATATTTAGCAGCGGAATAAATACCGGGGGACGTGAACGATACAAAGACGTATCACAGTTGAATAGCGCAGAGTCACAATTGAATATAATACACATTCGAGACTATAATATGGTCACCAAAAGTATACTTTATTCCATTCATTCAACTAGATACAACCTCACATAAGAAGAATTGACTGAAAAGGTTTATTAATTAAATAACAACGTTTCTCTAATACATCGACTACTCAAATTTCTATTTCTAAGATAACAACTATTCATATGACAGGTGCTCGTCACTCTTGCCCTGTCCCATCTGACTCCACTGATTCCTCATCACTACCTAAAAAGGGCAGGATGATAAGGGTGAGTGAACTAGCTCAGTAGGATTTACATCTCAAATTGTGAGGGCACTAGTATACATGATTACACATTTTAATAGGCAGATATGCATATGATATGATGACAATGCATGCTTTTCTAACAATTGAATAGCAGAGTAGAACGGATAACATATCAGATCAAATGTCGAGTTTCATATACAATGGACAGATATTCCAAGAATAGAATCATATCAAAAAGATTGGCCATATTCACAGATATCATCAGCGTTCACATGATCAGACGTATCATATCAAATCATATCATATCAGATCAAATCAATCTTATCATATCAAAAAGGCACATTCACACAAATCTTGCATATCGTATCAGTGCCATGCCACGCACCACAAGTCCATACTCCCGCGGTTAATAAGTACGTTGGGGTGCTCCTCCCCAGGACCAGACAGGGCCCTTATTGCACAGGCATTAGTCAAATTGGACCGAAGTCCCACGTTGTGCCGAACAAACATATTCATATTATGGCCACAGAGTTTCAATGGCAAGCTCATAGTAAAAAGGAACATGATCATTCATAGAGTCAAGGTATGACAAATAGCTCAAGAGAACAAGGCAGGATAACGACGTATTTTATGTTTCATAATTCACTAATGTCTGACATGAGGATTTTCTAAGACAGATCATATGCAGAACATGTGCTCTCAATTTCCCCAGAGGGTGTGCCTATTCGTGCAAAAGTGTAAGTGACGAGTCACGGATCTTCCTAGCATGTATGCATATGGACAAATAATTAATCGAACACCGAAAAGCATGTAACTATTGAAACTCATATGCAAATCATGACATTAACACCACTAACAAGTCCATACTAACATGTATTCATCCTACATTCATATCATGTCTTATCTTATCATTTGACAATAAGTAAGATCACAAGATAATCCAATGAACATAAGGACAATCACAATTACACATTAGAATCGTATCATATCATTACTATTTTTCAATGGGTTGATTTATTTTTAGGTCCATGCACACTATATAACATCATGCACATGCTAGTAGACATCATGTAATGATCAGACCCAAAATATGAAATTTTTTTGTAAGGGCAGTGTCGACACACCCCTTACTGGTGTCGACACAATGCCTCAGACACAAGGCAAAATAATGCAGAACTGGTCAAGTAGTGTCGACACTAGATCAAGTAGTGTCAACACAATACTTCAAATACAAGGCAAAAATGATCAAGTAGTGTCGACACTAGAGACAGCTCCAGAAAACCTTCTGGCCAATATGGGACAGTGTGTCGACACTAGATCAGGTAGTGTCGACACTAGAGACCTTCCCAGAACACCTTCTGGGCTGTTTTGGGACAGTGTGTCGACACTAGTTCAATTAGTGTCGACACTAGTGGCCCTCACAGACAAAAACATATGACTCCAGTGTAACCAGAAAACACGTCTCATGCAGCGATTCACTTTCCCCTCTTATAACTCTCTAACGAATGACATTCAGATAAAACGTTCAACACAAATGCTGACGAGGACAACTAGTAGAAGAACGTTGATGTTGGAAGTTTGATCTAATTCGGTCTCTAATCACGAGAAAACATATGAAGAATAGAGAGCTAAGTGTAGCCTGAAATCGCAGTATCATGCAACGACTCTCTTACCATGCTTGTAACACTCTAACGAAAGACTTTTGGATAAAACGTCCAACATAAAAGATGATCGTGACTACAAATAGAAGAAATTTCATGAAGGACGTTTAGTTAAATACGGTCTCAAATCAATACATAAAAAAGAGAACGGGGAACGCCCTAACTGGGTACGACTTAGGGAAAACGACCAATACTCCATGCATACTCCATGAAAATTGGGCAATAAAGTGCAAATGAACATAGACTCGATGCTCTACATGATGGTATAGGTTTTCTTTAATCTTGGCCCGAGAACACCTACCTTTATGAAGATCTAAGACCAGTCGACGTTCTGGACGCAGCAGAGGATGAAGGGGGATGAAGCTCCGGTTCCCAGCCTTTCTCCTTCTCCTCTGAAGGTCTAGCCTGCCTCAAATGATCCAAACTCGTGTTAAACCTTCCCAAGAGTTTAAGGATGAGTTCTTATAGATTTAGGTTGTATTTACAAGTCCTAACGAGACTAGGAAAGGGGCTACGAGTTTTGTTTCCTACTCCAAGAAATCTGGGACTCTTTCCTCAAAGGAGGTAGCAACGGTTTAGGAAACCACCAATTGGGGTTGGGTTCAGTTTTGGCTTACCTTGCCTGACTAATTACCTAAATTTTTAACCCTAACTTGCCCTATCTAATTATGGCATAATTACATACACGAATTACTGGGTAGTTTCTTGTCCTAGTTTTCATCCTTGGGTCAAATGTGCTCCATTGGCCCAAATCTTGTTAATGGGTCATTAACACATGGTGTTGGAAGTCTCTCCAATTGTTATTTAATTTATCCCCCTTTATTTCTAAAATTTTAAAATCACTAAATTTCCGTGCAAACACGCAATCAGACAACAATCCACACGTGGATCAAGCACAAGGAACACTTGAACCACTACCACATACACAAAGATATGAAGGTAGAATAAAAGAAGAGTTCTGAGGTTGAAGATCAAATCCAAATGAAGAACTCTTCGTGGTGGTCGTTCAGAAGAACTTCAAGCTTTGTCTTGACAGGTATCTGATGGAGAAGCTTGAAAGACGGACAAACGGCTTCAACTCCGCTTGGAAGATGGATCTTCTTCGCTCTGGTCAGAGGGATGAAGCAGGGCAGCAGGAAGAAGCTCTTCTCTTGAGTTTTGCTTAGGGTTTTGATATGGTGGCTTCTTGCTGCAAAATAGCCTCATATGATCCTTATATAGGGTGTCCAAACATGGAGAGTCGTGCTTAAAGGGATCACCCAAATATAGATCATATCCTGGCCATTAGATTCCCAAAACTCCGTCTGTCGACAGCCGACTTGCTGCTGTCGATAGGTGCTGTCAGGTTGTAAAAACCAGAAGACTCCTTCCGGGAAATCATTTTCTATGTGTATCTATCGACAGGCTACAGTGTATCTATCGACAGGTGCACTATTCATCTGTTGACAGCACACTATTCATCTGTTGACAGCTACTGTTCCAGCAGCTTGTCTTGTTCTTTTGCACTTGGATTTTGTTGCTGTCTTGTGTACTTTACACCTACATTAAAAGACAATTATTAGTGAGATATAATGAACAGATAAATGAACAAGTTAGACATGTTTTTCTTGATTAGCATTTGTTTTTCTTGATTAACATTTGCTTGACTTGACATTCTCATTATGTTTCACATATTCACATCACATCAATTTGTATTGTTCATGAAATGCTCATCGATTGCTCATCATCAAAAACAAACATACCATATGACAACATAACATACTCATGAAAACCAACA
>JACBKR010004326.1:0-24443 GCA_014218235.1 Colocasia esculenta | reverse complement strand
ATGGTGGATTTTATTTAATTTTAGAGTTTATTTTACATTGGGTACAAAATACGCCGAAAAATAGTTCCGTCTGCTTAACCCGAAATCCGCATGTCAACAAATCCAGATATTTATATTTCTGATACCACCATATTTTTATGAAATTTGGTGTTCTCGGATTTCTATTTCGTTATAGTTTTCAGTGTCGCCCTGTCGGAGTACGCACCTCTTGTACGACACAGAGGTACATTTATTCACCAATTATCTTAAAATCTAATTATTTAATTCTAACGATAATAATAATGTTTAATAACCATATTATTCATATTTTCCCAACAATTAAAATTTTCGGAGCGTTACACATTATTTCTGTACTTGATGTGAATTACCATGGGCTTACACCTTCTCTTCTGGCACCAAACAGTGTCCCCATCATTGGCTGCTATCAACAAGGGCATACCATCAGACACCAAGGGCTGGAACATTATGTTCAAAATTGTTATCCCCGGAAAGGGTCTTGGAGCCCACCTCCAGGGAAGAACGCAGGTCATCGCCAATTCCAAGCAGATCACAAGGCGGGGCCTAGGATATGAGGAAGAGCTCAAGCTGTGGATAGCCTACTCATCTACTGCAAAGTCAGAACAAGAGCCTCTCACCTGGTCGTTATATGATCATTTTGTTAGAGGACCCATATAGCCAGGGTACAACACTATCATGATAGAGGCACTGGCATCTACATATCAAGTTCTAGAGGCCCGGCGGCCCGGTAAGAAGAAGAAGACCGAAGAAGCAGAGGCAGAAGAGTCAGACATAGAGGACATTAGTGATAGCAATCAGTCTCCTATTCTGAGATGGTGATCTCACCGACCCCCGCAGTGGCAGAATCAGCAGAACCATCATCAGCAACCACCTCCACGACAGTTGCTTGGGTACATGAAGATATTGAAGCTTGAACCCATTAACAGCAACCCGGTAGACGAGTTCTGGACAGGGCATCCCAGCCCCCTAATTATTCTATGTTTTTCAATCCTTGTTTCTAAATTTTCTTTCATCCCTCTGTCTCTCCTCTTCTTCTTCAATTCTCCCCTGACGCTCTCGAAGCGGTATCCTTCTTCGTCCCCCTTCACCCTTACGTTCATGGCATGGTTCTCTCCTTCTCCCGATGCCTTCGGATGTAGGTAGTTTGTCACTGTGGATAAATAAATGATTATGGTCCTCCGACTATGGAGACCTGCAACAGGAGCAACGAGAGGCTAGACAAATGCCGCTTTCACAAAATTCTTTCATCCACAGGACCGCCCTATTAAGAATCTTCCAGCAAATACTGACGCTCTCTACGGAATAAGCAATATGCCAAATTTTCAAGAGAGCCGGTCGTTTAACTCCACAGACCTGACCAAATTGTATCAGTTTTGGAGGAGAAAGTGCCATCTTTAGAGGCCGCCCAAACACACTTATCCTCTTCATCCGTCAGAAGTAAACCTTGTAAGACAGCGCTGGGAAGTAGGGATCTAATAGGATGCGATTCATCAAAAATTACCTCCTTATAGAAGCGCCACACCCATATAGGGACCCTATAGCTGACCATAAGAGGCTTACGTTGAGTTATGGTTATTTAATAACCATACTTACTAACTTGATCATTGCTTTAATCTATTTTTGATGATGACATATTCTGGTCAATCATGTTAAGCACACAACTTCAAACTATTTTGGTTTTGATGATGACATTTTGTACAATCTGATGTCATATTGATATATGTGGAAGATTGTTAGTTGTGTATTCATTTGGATACTGACTAAAACCTTCATGTTGATGATGTCTACACACTATACTTTGATTTTATGATGACTACAACATTGGTTGTGTATGATGTCCAAACACTCATACTTTGATTTTGATTTGATCTTGATGATGACATATTGTACATATTACATGATGAGTGAAAAACATGTTTTAATACTTAATATTTCATATTTTGATGATAATGACATGTTTGATGGTTCACACTTCATATATACAGGTTCACTAATTCTGTCAAAGTTTGTCGACACAAGATGTCAAGTGTGTCGACCACCCTCTACCTTCAGAGAATAAAAGAGTCAGTGGTGTCGACACATGTGGATGTTGTGTTGACACAGTGTATGAATTCAGCAAACAGTGAAGGAAACAGCAGCCAGTGGTGTCGACACAGTCTGCTTGTGTGCCGACACTCACTGTCCCTCCCAGAAGCCTGTTCTGAAGCCAGTAGCTAGTGGTGTCGACACAGTCTGCCTGTGTGTCGACACACTTCCACTGAAGCTCAAAAATGGGAATTTTTCTGGACACTGTCTGCATGAGAATCAAGGGAATTGACCTAGATATTTGTGCCCACACACATCAAGGTCCACATGGACACATGGGACTATAAATACCCATGATCCCCGTACTCCAAAAGCAAGCTAGCCCATACAATTCCCAGAAAAGGTTTTTGGCGGCAAAAGAGGGTTTCTCCAGTGCCTTGCTCAATCTCCAGAAGTTGCAGACCAGCCTTTCAACATAGAGGACGTGGGAATCAAGGCCAAGCTCTGGGGAAAGAAGTGGTGTGCTCAAGAAGGAGTAGATCTGGAAGAAGTGCAGTAGCAGAAGAAGAAGAAATCGCAATCCAGAAGCAACTAAAGAAGACAGTGCCAGTGCCGATCAAGGAAGAAGAAGAAGAAAGAAGAAGAAGAGGAGCAGCAACAGAATTGAGGAAGAAACATTGTGGATCTATGATAATGGTGATCAGATCAATATTTGAAGGGATATGTCTTTCCTCACTCTCCCTTTTCTCACTCAATTCATGTATCTGTGGTGTGTGTACTGATTGGGATCAGTACGTGGAGTTTGTGATCGTGTGTGCTTTGTGATCTATGCTAGCTTGTGTATAGATCAAATCTGTGTGTGTGGTGTGTAGATCAGATCGAGGCTAGAGGATCTGATCTTCTGTGAACTTGATCTAGCGTGTTGTGTGTCTGAGCCTGAGTGCTCGTGTGTGTGTTGTACTCAGTTCTTTGAGTAGTGTGTGCCTCACTGTGTGAGGGGTGGATGTAGGAGTCACTGGATGTGATCTCTGAACCACCTAAAATCCCTTGTGCACTGTGGTTTGATTTGTGGTTTGCATTGTATGCGCTAGATGCATGCATAGGATTTTTGCCTGCACACTAATTAATTTGTTCACACATGTTAATCACATATTTGACACTTACACTGTTTCATAAAGTGTTTCTCACATTTTGATAACACATTGAATCAGATCAGAGGGTTTTTATTGAGTAGATTCTTTATTTCGAAGTAGTTTTTAATTGCTTAGTTTCCGCTACAAATCTATTCAACCCCCCTTCTAGATTTGCCATTACAGAAAATCTGATCCTAACAATTGGTATCAGAGCGGTTAACCATCTAATTGTTAGATCTAATTCCTTATTACATTGATCACTGTTTAGATCTAATAGTCTTTTGAGTTTTGGTATAATGGCAAATTGCTTTAATCTACATGAATTTCCTGTTATAATTTTAGAGAAATCTCCAAGCTCATTTTCATCGGATTTGTCAGAGGATTGACAAAGAAAGGAGCAAAAAAATTCACAAGTACTTAATGGCAAAGAAGAGCTTCAATGAATCTAGAAAATCAACAATCCCAAAGATTTTGGCTCTAACAGCACATTCCATGAATCAGAGCATTCTTCATCCTCTTCAGAATACAAGAGATCAAATGGGTCTACAAGGTTAGGTAAATCAATTCCAGACCCATTTATGTATTCTAATTCTGATTCTGATGCAGATGAAGGCATGTCTTATGTTGAATTGATTGAATTCTGTGAGAAGATACAAATCTTAATGCAAAGCTGAACACTAAAATAAAGATTTGAAAAAGACTTTAAAACATTGCCACAAGAAAGTGAAAAATTGAAAAATACACTTGAATTGCTCCAGATCAATGATAAAGATCTTTCAGAAGAAAATGAGAATTTGAAAAATGAAGTTCAGAAATTGAATTTTGAAAAAAAAGTCTGAAAGATAAAATCAAAATTTGTGAAAACAAGTTGTCCAAGTTAAAAGAAAATCATGATCAGTTGGAATCTGAAAATTTGATTTGAAAGATGAAAATGAAAATTGATTGATCTTAATGAGAACTTCAAATTTGACAATGATCAATTAAACAAGAAGATTTCCACATGGCTCATGATCATCAAATAAAGGAAAAATACAATCAATTGGTTGAAGAAAATAATCATTTGAAAAGAAGATTGAATGCTTGTTGCATGACAAACCATTGAACAATGATTGTAGCAATTTAAGTAATAAATTGCTGATTTGGAAAAATAAATTGCTCAATTTGAAAATGAAAGAAAAGATGAAAAATGGTTTGGATGTCATGCTAAACACTTCAAATTTCAGAAATAGAAGTTGTTGGATTAAAAGCTGAAAAACAAAGCTTCAAAATGAATTGAAGAATACTACAAACACAAGCCTTGCTTTTGTGAAAAATAAGGAAAATAAAAAGAAAACTAAAATAATATTTGTTAAAGCTTTGTGAACAAGAACTCTGATATCTCTAATGAAAAATCAGTGAAAGTTCATGTTCAGAAAAATATTCAAAAACAAATGAGAAAATGACAAAAATGCTGCTAAGAAGAAGAATCCTATTTCTGTGAGAAACCAAAAAATGAAAACAAAAAAACAAAACCATTGTACATTTCTTTACCTTCTTCACAAGTCAGGATAGCTCCAAGATAATCTCAAACTCCACATCATGTCAAGAGCCACCAAAAGGTACCTCCTTCTCCTCATGGTAAGCCTCCTCACAGGAAAATAGATTCCAGCAAATGCATACATGCCAAGGTAAGTACCAGGTAAGAAATGATCTCATTTGCTTTAACTGCAATAAACCTGGTCATTTAGCCAAATTTTACTGGAATAGAGATCAACATTTCCATAAATATGCCAATCAGTCCAGTGCTTCACATGTCATAAATTTGGCATATTTCTAGGGAATGTTGGCATAGAATTGATAATCTTGTGCATGCTCCCATGTTTCATGTTCATGTACATAAGAATAAAGATATGTTCATGCTGAAAATACTCAGAGATTCCATGTAATGAAAATAGAACTGTTGCACAAAAGAATTTTTCTGAATTCCATATTAAAAATCTCAATGATAAAAATCTTAAAAATAGAAAACAAATGTTCAGTATGTCAGTGGTGCATTCTATACCAATAACTCTAAGATTAGAAACCAAGATTCTAGTGTTTCTAGTCTTCAGAAAAATGCACCCAATAAAAATCTTTTGGATTCAAAATCATTGTTACAGATTCATGGAAGATCCTTAGGACCCAAACAAGTTTGAGTTCTGAAATGTGCTGCTTGAATGCTGGATGCAGGGATCCTTGTAGTCAATTTCAAGGTGAAGACTTCATGACTAAGGCTACAAGGAATAAGTAGAGAGAATGAAGAAAATGAAAATTTCACCAGGTAAATACTTATGAGAGATTCCCTGCTAAATAAAAACTTCTTGTTCTCTTGAATAACTACTTGATGATTGAAATTGAATGCTAAAATGAAATCATGATGATTTATATCTAGATCTCTTGGTATATAAAATGGTGAAATGTGGAAGGACAAGTCATGCTTGTTTGGAAACTATCACTATGCGTGAGAAAACTTCTCCGCCGAGTACCAAGAGTCACTCCTTGCTTAAAGCTAAATGTGTGCATAATCATGCTTGAATTACTTGCAAAAGTTTTCACATCATGCACATGTAACTAAAATCATGATTTTGTTAAAAAAAAACTCAGAAACTCCATGTGAACATAATTGAACATTTCATGAAAACATAGGTGCATTAAACAAAGAATAATTGTGTTATGGAACTAATGTTGCTCATAGTTCCATTAATGACAAATTGCATCTATACCAAAAAAAATTCTCTTGGATTCAAAAAGTTCATTGCTATAATCTAACTCTTGCTCCACTGCAGGACCCAAGTTGGTATGGGTCCCAGGCCAGCTTGATCAGCAAGTTCATGAGCCTTGTAGCCATACCTTTTCCATCTGAAATCAAGACAATGGCTATGCAAGGCAAGAAAAATGGAAACACAGGTAAACTCCAAATGAAGACTATTCAGGTAAAACCTCATATCATTTCCAGATTGAACTGCTTAAGTTAAAGAAATTCTTAGAGTCTTATCTGAACAATGAAGATGTGTTTTGATGTTACTCCCAATAATAACTTTGTGTCATAACAATTGGAATTATGTTTGTATTATCATGCTTGCTTAACTGTGCCCATGATTCTGTGTGCATATCATTTGCTTTGACTTCTTGGTATATTAAATAATGACATGTGAAAAACAAGTTATGCTTGTTTGGAAGCTATCATTATGCGTGAGTAAAATACTCCGCCAAGTACCAAAAGTCATGTTATGCTTAAAGCTAATTGTGTGCATAATCATGTGTAATTGCTTGTTAGCTTTTTCATTCCATGCACATATTAAGAGGGATAAATTTGAAAAAAGTGAAAAATGTTCTTAAAATACAATGAATTTCATGCTAAAACTAAAGAATAATTGACCTTTTTACAGTGACTATGTGGTATATCAAATGGTGAAATGTGAAGGAGAAGTTAGGTTTGTCTGGAAACTATCATCATCCGTGAGAAAATTCTCCGCCAAGTATCAATAGTCTTTTCCTGCATAAAGGTCATCAAGCAAAATGAAAATCTCAAAACTTTATTTTAAGTCTTTGAAAAACTTCTCTCTTTTAATAAATTATCTGTTGATGTATGCTTGATTATGTTCATGTTCTTTCTGTGCAAACTGTTTGGAATGAACATATCTGAATTGCTTAAATGATCATTTCATATCATGCATATCTTATGGGGGAGTGAGTCAAAGAATCTTTGAGTGAAATACTGGAGAAATATTCTTTCATATCTGATTTATCAACAACTCCCATTCAATTTGTTGACAAATGTTCTTACAAAGCTGCTTAATAAAAGTCAACATTTGTTAAACCATTGAAAAACCCATAAAAAATGACTTTGATCATGCTCAGGTCGACACACATCTTCTCTTGTGTCACACCATTTGCTTTTTATCATGATCAGGTCGACACATAGTTGCTCATGTGTCGACACTAGTTGTTCACTGCTATTCTATTCTTGAGATTTCTTACTCTTGTGTCGACACACAAGGATTTTTGTGTTCACATCATCATCTATCTTTTTGAAATCTTCACATATTCAGGGGGAGCTGATTCTTTCATAAATCATCATGATAACATCCACTCAAACTCATGCTTGAAAAACAGTTTCCATTTATTTCCTGATTCTATCTTCTTGACATTTCATACCTTTTATTCAAGTCTTGCATTAGGATAAATGATTCTTATGATATTCCTATATGAGAGATTTCATACATAAAGACTAAAATAATTGTGCACTCAGTTTAGTCTTAAGATACAATGTAACACCCCGGAAATTTGCAATTTAAAAATTTAGAAAGTTAGAGGGATAAAATAAATAAACGTATTGGAGAGACTTCCAATACCATGTGTTAATGACCTATTAATAAGATTGGGCCAATAGAGCATATTTGGCCCAAGGATATGAACAAACTAGGACAGAAAATTGCCCAGAAATTCGTGTATGTAATTATGCAGTAATTAGGGAGGGTAATTTAGAGTCATATTATGATGAGTAGTCATGTAAGGTAAGCCAAACCGAACTCAATCTCAATTAGTGGTTTCCTAAACCTTGGCTACCTCTTTAAGTAAAGGAATCCCAGATTTTCTGGAAACTAGGAAACAGAGCTCGTAGCCCCTTTCCTAGCATCATTAGGACTCTTAACAACATCCTAAAACTATAAGAACTCGTCCCTAAACTCTTGGGGAAGGTTTAACAATGAAGTTGGAGTCGTTTGGAAGCAAGCAAGAGCTTCTGAGGAACAGGAGAAAGGCTGGGATCCGGAGCTTCATCCCCTGCATCCTCTGTTGTGTCCAGAACATCAACAAGTTTTAGATCTTCGTAAAGTAGGTGTTCTCGGGCCAAGATTAAGAAAATAAATGTCAACATGTAGTTCTTTGAGTCTAGGATCATTTGCACTTGATTTGCCCAATTTTTATGGAGTATCCATCGTGTATTGGTGATTTTCCCGAAGTCTTGCACCGTTAGGGCTTTTCTCGTTCGTCATATTGTGCACACGATTCAAGACCAAATTTGACTAAATTTTATTCATGAAAGTTCTCCCTATTTGAAGTCACGATCATCTTCTATGTTGGACGTTTTGTCCAAAGGTTTTCGTTAGAGAGTTAGGAGCATGATAAGAGAGTCTCTGTTTTAAACTGTGATTTTGGGTTTTACTTGATTTCTGTTCTTCACATGTTTTCTCGGGATTCAAGACCGAATTCGATCAAACCCTCAACATCAAAAGTCTTCTACTAGTTCTTCTTCATATTTCATGTTGAACGTTTTATCCAAATGTCAATCGTTAGAGTTATAAGGGTTTGAAGTGAACCGCTGCATGACATGTGTTTTCGGGTCTCACATGACCTTAAGTCTTGTTCTGGAAGGGCCACTAGTGTCGACACTGCCTGTGGTAGTGTCGACCTGCTGTCCCAAAACAGCCCAGATGGTGTTCTGGGAAAGCCACATAGTGTTCTGGGAAAACCCTACTTAAAATGGTACTATTTGAATGCTTTAAAATACATATTCACGACATCTTTCTATCTACAATTTCATGACACATGCACACACTTGAACCATCCAAATATGGCTTATTGGCATGAACTTGTGACATAATTTATCTGGTAATTTATGCAATTAAATTGCCTTACTTGTAAGTGAACTTGTCCTCGATTTTCGCGTTGTTTTGAAACTCCAATCTCGACGCTCCACTGTTCTAGAATTCCTCTAAAACGTCGAGTACCTGTTTTATATACACACTTTTTCTTGGCTTGTGGTGAACTCTCCGTCGGATATTCCTTTCATCGGACTAGTGAACCCTTGCACAAGGCCTCCGTCAGTCTCCTCTGATCATGGATTCCCACATGGTCGACGAGCCGGTTGTACCCTAACACCTATGATACACTCTAGGGATCAGCAAGATCCAAACGGCCATAGTTGCTCTCGTTCTTATCTTGAATCACGCCGAACCTCTGGACCTGTGCATAACATGGCCAGCGGAAAGGTTGTGTATTCCACCTGACTGCCAACGCCGTACGCGTGTGTTGTGCAACTGTTACTATCGCTCGTTACTCGACGTTTCATGAGCAATGACCATAAGATCTCATCTATACTGTACTCGCTCGTCTATTCACGTTCACTCTACTATCTCGTCTCTCTCGTCTATTCACGTTCACTTTACTATCTCGTCTCTCTCGTCTATTCATCTAGTACTCTCTTGAGACTCGTTGAGCTGTTGTGGCTCCTATCGTTTGTACTATTTCATGACTGTCTAGCGCTATAATGCATACTGTGCAGGGCACGGAGAGTGTCCGAAGGGCTCCAATCTAGTCCTGGGGCAGAGAGCCACCCGAAAATACCTGCAGGGCTAATGACGGTGTTCTGCATTGCACCGTTCTGACTATACTATCTTGGCTAGACATCTGACTATTGTCATTTTAGTCTGAGGAGTTCAGACGTACTGTGATATTACTGTGCTATCACAAACTGTTATACATTAGTCTGAGGAGTTCAGACGTAATGTACTATCGTGAAACGACTACTGTCCCAAAGTGACTATTGTCGTACTTTACCAGTGCACCGTTGTGCAACCATACACACTATCTTGTTACACGCTATCTTGTTACACGCTATCTCGTTACACGCTATCTTGTTACACGCTATCTCGTTACACGCTATCTCATCATACACTCTACTTGCTCTACTTGATACTCGCTATCTTGAGTTACTGTGTGCTATCGCGACTTGATCACCTTCAAAGTGTAATTTACTCTTTACATGACCATCTACTATCATCTCTTCTTGCTATACATGTCTCTTGCTATTCTGGACAATATCGTTACTTGCTATTGTGTTATCGTTTTCTATCGTGACTTGACTTTAGACATCGTGCTATACTTGATTCATCTGCTATTTGAACCATGTTACTTGTGCTATTACTTTCTCGACTTTACATGACTCTCTCTATCATTAGTTACTCTGCCATTTAATGCATTAATTATTTAAAGCCTGCTTGAGCCTGAGATTTAAGTCCTACTGGGCGTTATCGCTCACCCTTCGTTATTTGTTATTGTGTCTCAGGTAAGTCGGACAATGACGTTATACGTACCAATGGGACAGGATCAGAGTGATGAGTGACCTGGAGTCAGTTGATGAAGTCACCCTAGCACAATGGAGTTTAGTAGTTATTGTTTTAGATTTCTTTTCAATGTAATGATGTCATTGAGCCTTATGTGTGGCTCTGAATTAGTGGTTGTAATAGTCTTAGTGATTTTATAATGAAATAAAGAGTTATTTCAATTATTGTTCATTATGCTCTGATTTGCGAAAGTATGCGCAATTGTCGTTACCATACTCGTTGTTCGCGTCTCCCTCCGATTTATTCCGCTGCTAAATTGGAGGGGCGTGACAGTCCAGATATGCTGTTCACTTGATTGGGACAGAAAGAATGAAGGCGAAACGCTTTCTGAATGGCTTGAGGCCCCAGTTCATCACCAACTGGCGCCAATGGACATTCAAACTTATGCTGAAATGGTTAAGAAGGCTCAACTACTGGAAGATGCAATGGAGACTGCTGAAAGGATTAAGGAAAATCCGTGAAATGGGAACAAGTGTCTTCTGCTGGAGGTATCAGCCGACTATTGGGAGAAAAGGCCCAGTGGCGGGGTAAATGAACCAGCGGATAAAAAGCCGAAGGAACTAGGTAAGCAAGTGATAGTGGCAAGGGTGAAAGGTGCAAACATTGTGACCGAGCTGGTCATCGGACTGAAGAATGCTGGAGAGCGCAAGGGAGATGCCTACGCTGTGGGAGTCGTGACCATAGGATCTCGGACTGCCCAATGTTGAAAGAACAAGCCCCTCAGGACAAACGTCAAAATGGACAGAAGAGGCAAGGCCGACTGCAAGCTGTCCAGGAACCAGAAACTGCTGAAGAAGGAGGTATCGTGGAAGGTACACTTACTATTCTTTCCCGACCTGCTTATGTTCTCTTGATACGGGAGCTACACACTCCTTCATCTCTTAAACATTTGTTGATACCCTATCTGTGAAACCAGTCCCAATGAAATCCGGAATATTATGTCAACCCCGATTGGTCCGGTACCATCTACAATCTACTACCATATACCATCCAGTGAGGTGTTGATTGAAACCCAAAACCTACCAGCAAATTAATATGTATGGACATGGCAGGGTATGATGTGATACTACTGGGAGCAGATGGATGTCTGAACATGGGGCTAGTATAATTGCAGGAGAAGTAGGGTAACTTTTAGTCAGCACCCAAAACTAGTATTCACCGAGATAGAAACCGCAGGAGATTGTCACTTATCTCTGCACTGCAAGCCAAAAGGATGATGAGGAAAGGTTGTATGGCCTTTCTTGCTGCTGTAGTCATTGCAAAGAGGAAGTCAAGGTAGAGGACATCCAAGTTGTCAGCGAATACGCTGATGTTTTCCCCGAAGACTTGCCAGGATTCCTCCGGAGCGAGAGGTCGATTTCACCATCGAATTGGTCCCTGGTGTCAGCACCGTATCTAGGGTACCATATAGAATGTCCCCCGCAGAACTGAAGGAATTAAAAGAACAACTGATGGAACTATTAGAGAAGGGTTTCATCCGACCAAGCACGTCACCATGGGGTGCACCTGTCCTCTCGTCAAGAAGAAGAAAGATGGGTCGATGAGACTATGCATAGATTACAGACAACTGAATCATTAACCATCAAGAACAAATACCCTCTGCCAAGAATTGATGAGTTGTTTGATCAATTATCTGGAGCTAGGTACTTCTCTAAAATAGATCTCCGATCTGGTTATCATCAATTGAGATCAAAGGAGAAGACATTCACAAGACTGCCTTCCGAAGCAGTATGGGCATTATGAATTTATTGTTATGCCTTTTGGACTAACAAATGCCCCTGCAGTTTTCATGCAACTGATGAATAGCATTTATCGCCCATATCTTGATATAGTTTGTGGTAGTATTCATCGATGATATACTGATTTATTCCAAGACAAAGGAAGAGCATGAGGAGCATTTGAGGATTTCATTGCAGATTTTGAGGGAGAACAAATATATGCCAAGTTAAGTAAATGTGAATTCTGGCTTGAGGAGGTATCCTTTCTCGGCATGTGGTGACCAAAGATGGTATCGCTGTTGATCCATCAAAGGTTGAGGCTGTGTTGAAATGGGAAAGACCGACAAGCGTCACAGAGATCAGGAGTTTTCCTGGGATTAGCTGGGTATTACCGAAGGTTTATAAAAGATTTCTCAAAGATTGCAGTACCATTAACCAAGCTGACCCGGAAGGAAAATCTGTTTGTGTGGATGAGGATTGCGAGGAAAGTTTCAACAACTTGAAGAAGTGTCTGACTACTGCCCCTGTCCTCGCCTTACCCACTGAAGAGGGAGGATTTGAAATTTATTCAAATGCTTCTGGTACTACTGACTGGGATGTGTCCTATGCAACAAGGAAGGTAATAGCTTATGCTTCCAGACAGTTGAAGATCCACGAAGTGAACTATCCGTTCATGACTTGGAGTTAGCAGCTGTGGTATTCGCCTTAAAGATTTGGAGGCATTATATCTATGGTGAGAAATTTAAAGTCTTTTCTGACCACAAGAGTTTGAAATACCTGTTCTCACAGAAGGAGCTTAACATGAGACAAAGAAGGTGGTTAGAGTACCTTAAGGACTTTGATTTTTCCATCCAATATCACCATGGGAAAGCCAATGTAGTGGCAGACGCTCTAAGTAGACAACCAGGAACTGTTCTAGCTAGTATGATGCTGGGCGAATGGAAGTTACTGGAGCAATTTGCAAGTCTGAATTTAGACATGGAAAGAAGGAGAAACTAGTAATGATTTCTAATCTCCAGATACATCCGGTCTGCTGACCGAAATCCAGGAGAACAGGGAGAAGACCCACTCTTGGTTCAGATCAGGGAAAAAGTTAGAACAAGACCCCGACTTTACTCTATCAGCAGAAGGAAGATTATTATTCAGAGGTAGAACATGTGTCCCTGATCATGAAGAACTCAAGAAGAGGTTACTGAATGAAGCTCACCAGTCCAAGTATACGATTCATCCATGATCAACAAGATGTACCAAGATTTAAGAAGGTCGTACTGGTGGCCAAACATGAAGAGGGATGTGGTCGATCATGTGGCATACTGTTTGACATGCATGAAAGTCAAAGCCGAACATTTCCGTACGGCTGGTGGACTGCTACCACTAGAAATCCCAGAGTGAAGTGAGATAGTATCGGTATGGACTTTATCATGGGATTGCCCCAGACTAGAGGTGGTAAGGATGCAATTTGGGTAATAGTTGACCGATTGACTAGTCGGCTCACTTCTTGCCGATCAAGAGTACATGGTCAGGGATGTGTTGGCCGCTCTATATGTTAAGGAAGTAGTTAGATTGCACGGGGTTCCATCTAGCATAATATCAGATCGGGACCCTAGATTTACTTCACACTTCTGGAAGGGTTTACAAGCAGCAATGGTTACTAATTAAACTTTAGTACTGCCTTCCATCCTCAGACTGATGGACAAACTGAAAGGACCAATCAAATCGTGGAGGATATGCTTCGTGCTTTAGTGCTGGATTTCAAAGGTCGATGGGATGATCAGTTGTACTTGATGGAGTTTGCTTATAACAACAGCTATCAGGCTAGTATCAAATGGCTCCGTTTGAAGCCTTATATGGCAGGAGTTGCAGATCACCCCTTTGTTGGAAGAGGTTGGGGAGAACCAATGGGTTGGACCCGACTTGATTGAGGCCACTGTCCGAAAGGTTCAGATTGTTAGGGAACGTCTGAAGATAGCACAATCCAGACAGAAGAGTTATGCAGACAAGAGAAGGAGAGAACTGGAATTTCAGGTTGGCGAACATGTTTTCTTGAAGGTCTCACCTTCGAGGGGAATACAAAGATTTGGGATCAAAGGAAACTAAGTCCCAGATTTATAGGGCCATTTGAAATTCTGGAAAGAATTGGTCAGGTGGCGTATAGACTTGCACTACCTCCGCAACTAGCAAACGTGCATAATGTGTTCCACATATCCATGCTGCGGAAGTACTTATTCATGCCGACCATGTAATTGATCATGAGGACTTGGAGATTCGGGAGGACCTGACTTATGAAGAGAAGCCATGATCAACTGTTGGATCGGAAGATTCAGCGACTCAGGAATCGTACCATACCTATGGTGAAGGTTCAATGGAGTCGAGACGGAGTTACTAATGCTACCTGGGAAACAGAGGAAGAATGAAGAAAACCACCCGGAGCTATTCTCAGGTACGATCTACACCATTATGCGTAAATTTGGGGACCAAATTTCTTAAGTGGGGGAGGATGTAACACCCCGGAAATTTGCAAATTTAAAATTTTAGAAAGATAGAGGGATAAAATATAAACGTATTGGAGAGACTTCCAATACCATGTGTTAATGACCTATTAATAAGATTGGGCCATATAGCATATTTGGCCCAAGGATATGAACAAACTAGGACAGAAAATTGCCCAGAAATTCGTGTATGTAATTATGCAGTAATTAGGGAGGGTAATTTAGAGTCATATTATGGATGAGTAGTCATGTAAGGTAAGCCAAAACCGAACTCAATCTCAATTAGTGGTTCCTAAACCTTGGCTACCTCTTTTAAGTAAAGGAATCCCAGATTTTCTGGAAACTAGGAAACAGAGCTCGTAGCCCCTTTCCTAGCATCATTAGGACTCTTAACAACATCTAAAACTATAAGAACTCGTCCCTAAACTCTTGGGGAAGGTTTAACAACGAAGTTGGAGTCGTTTGGAAGCAAGCAAGAACTTCTGAGGACAGAGAAAGGCTGGGAATCCGGAGCTTCATCCCCTGCATCCTCTGTTGTGTCCAGAACATCAACAGTTTTTTAGATCTTCGTAAAGGTAGGTGTTCTCGGGCCAAGATTAAAGAAAAAATGCCAACATGTAGTTCTTTGAGTCTAGGATCATTTGCACTTGATTTGCCCAATTTTCATGGAGTATCCATCGTGTATTGGTGATTTTCCCGAAGTCTTGCACCGTTAGGGCTTTTCTCGTTCGTCATATTGTGCACACGATTCAAGACCAAATTTGACTAAACTTTCTTCATGAAAGTTCTCCTATTTGAAGTCACGATCATCTTCTATGTTGGACGTTTTGTCCAAAGGTTTTTCGTTAGAGAGTTAGGAGCATGATAAGAGAGTCTCTGTTTTAAACTGTGATTTTGGTTTTACTTGATTTTGTTCTTCACATGTTTTCTCGGGATTCGAGACCGAATCGATCAAACCCTCAACATCAAAGTCTTCTACTAGTTGTCTTCTTCATCTTTCATGTTGAACGTTTTGTCCAAATGTCAATCGTTAGAGAGTTATAAGGGTTTGAAGTGAACCGCTGCATGGCATGTGTTTTCGGGTCTCACATGACTTAAGTCTTGTTCTGGAAGGGCCACTAGTGTCGACACTGCCTGTGGTAGTGTCGACCTGCGTCCCAAAACAGCCCAGATGGTGTTCTGGGAAAGCCACTAGTGTCGACACTCTGCCTGCTAGTGTCGACCTGCTGTCCCAAAACAGCCCAGATGGAGTTCTGGGAAGGCATCTAGTGACGACACAGCCTCATCGTGTGTCGACACACTGTCCCAGTTTGACCCGAAAGTTCTGGGAAGCTGATCTAGTGTCGACACCACCTGTGCTAGTGTCGACACACTGTCCCATATTGGCCAGAAGGTTTTCTGGAAACTGTCTCTAGTGTCGACACTACCTGATCTCGTGTCGACACTATTTGACCTTTTTGCCTTATTTTTGATGCACTTGTGTCACTACCTGAACTAGTGTCGACACTACCTGACCAGTTTGCCTGTTTTTGTCTTGAGTTTGGAGCATGGTGTCGACACCACCTGATCTAGTGTCGACACTACCCTTACAAGATTTTTGTATAATTTGGGTCTAATCATTTCATGATGTCTTCAAGCATGTACATGATGTTATATAGTATGCATGGACTTAAAATAAATCAAACCATTAAAGTAAATGGTAATGATATGAATATGATTCTAATGTGTAAATTTTGAATGTTCTTATGATCCTTGGATTATCTTGTGATCTTGCTTATTGTCAATTGATAAGATAAGAATATGTTATGAATGTGGGGATGAATACATGATTAGTATGGACATGTTAGTGGTGATTTGCATATGAGTTTCATGGTTTCATGTTTTCCGTGTTCAATTGATTATTTGTCATATGCATACATGTTAGGAAAGTACATGTTCTACATATGATCTGTCTTTAGAAACACCCTCTTGTCAAGACATTAATGAATTATGAAATATAAGATACGACGTTATCCTGCCTTGTTCTTTTGAGCTGTTTGTCATTCCTTGACTCTATGAGTGATCATGTTCTTTTTACTATGAGCTTGTCATTGAAACTCTGTGGCCATAATATGAATATGTTTGTTCGGCACATCGTGGGACTCCGGTCCAAAAACTTGATACAATGCCTGTGCAATAGGGCCCTGTCCGGTCCTGGGGAAGAGCGCCCCAACGTACTTGTTAACCGAGGGAGTATGGACTCTTGGTGCTTGGCATAGCACACCTGACATGCAAGATTGTGAAATGTGCCTCCTGTTTGACTTGATAAGTTTGACTTGACATGACATGATAAGTTTGTTCTTGTGAACACATGAACTCTGTTTGAATATGGCCAATCTCTTCTGACATGATTTTTAAATCTTGAATTATCTGTCCATTGTATATGGAACTCGACAATTGATCCGATATGATATCCGTTCTACTTTGCTATTCAACTTGTTAGAAAAGCATGCATTGTCAGCATACTCATCAGCATATCTGCCTATATAAAATGTTAATCATGTATACTAGTGCCCGCACGTGATTGAGATATAAATCCTACTGAGCTAGTTCGCTCACCCCTATCATCCTGCCTTTTTTCAGGTAGTGATGAAGCCCGTGGAGTCGGATGGGACTGGGCAAGAGTGACGAGCACCCGTCTAGAATAGATGACAATTTAGAAATAGAAATTTGAGTAGTCTATGTAATAGTGAAACTTTTGTGGAAGTTTATTTGAGTGATGGACCCTTTGGTTAATTCTTCTTATGTGAGGTTGTATCTAGTTGAATGAAATGAATTAAAGTATACTATGATGACCATATGATAGGTCTTGAATGTGTCATTATATTTGACTGTGACTCTGCACTATTCAACTGTGATACGCCGTTTGTATCGTTCACGTCCCGGTATTATTCCGCTGCTAAATATTCGGGGCGTGATACAATCTAAGAATAAGTTTATGCCAATTTTTAATGCTGAACTCATTTAAACTGAGTTGCAAAACACTTGTAGGCACATGAGTAGCTTTAGTGTTTAACATGTGTATGTTTAAAGCTTTATCCTTAACACATGTTAAGAATAATTTCTCTACACTCATGATCAGTCTATTCTAATTAATGTAAGTCTATTCTTAAAAAAATTTCAAATAGAAAGTTTTCAGAAAAATAGAGAGAGACAAACAGAGCAATGAAAACTTCATTTTATCACTGAGTAACCGGGTTCATTTTCCTAATCGTGTTTTGGCTCGCGTCAAAAGGTGACAAACAAGTTGTTTCAACTTTGTATAAGGTAATGAAGGTTAAACCACTGAGTAATCAAGAGGTCGTGCATTGGGTAAATGTGACATCTTGCACTGAAAGGTGTGATTTGAACCAATTTACTCTTGTATTCTCTCTCACAAAATGAAAGAAAAATATATAAAAAAATAGAAAGAACAACATGTACATTGACCTAGATGAAGTTCATGTTAATTGGGTTTAGAGTTATTTTCTACATTGTGTTAAATGTTTAGCTACTAAATCATGTGATAAACACTTTTGTTATTTCATATAGTCACTTTCATCCATTGCTTCATCTTTTTAAATGCATTCAACATATTAAAACTTTGACATATGTTGTGATTGAAGTGTTCTTTGTTATTAAACTTTGTTGCACAATTCAAAGGCACAATAAGTTTTCTCTCATATTTTAATATCAAAGATCTTATTGATTCTGATCATTTCTGATCATTCATCTCTCAAGGACCCCCTTGCTTACATGTCAGTCATACTTTGATCTTCACATCCATTGATGTTCTTTGGTATCACTTTTCCTGCTTATTTATTGACACCATCATAGGGGGAGAGTGTTATACCAAAGGGGGTGACTATACTTGTTGTTGATTAAGGGGGAGAGAGAGTCGTTTTGTTGTTATTACAAAAAAAAAAAGAGGGAGAATTTGAGGTGGAACAATATGATTGCAATGGCAAGCTTTTGTAATGATTGCAATTTTTTGAATGAAAACAAACCATGCTATCCTTGTTGTCCATGATTGAAATTCGTGATTATTCATCTCAACAAATGTTGTACATAACCATTGTGGTTTCTGACATTTATATGTTTCTCTTCATCTTTTTGATGTTGTCAAAAAGGGGAGAAATATGAATGTATATTTTATCATCATCAAAACGGGGGAGAATGTTGAGTTATGGTTATTTAAAAACCAACTTACTGACTTGATCCATTACTTTAATCTATTTTTGATGATGACATAATTTTGGTAATCATGTTAAGCACATAACTTCAAACATATTTGTGTTTATGATGACAGTTGTGTCTTTGATGATGACATTTTGTACACAATCTGATGTCTATTGTATATATGTGGAAGATTGTTAAGTTGTGTATTCATTTGGATAATGACTAAAAAACTTCATGTTGATGATGTCTACACACTCATACTTTGATTTTAATGATGACTACAACATTTGGTTGTGTATGATGTCCAACACTCATACTTTCATTTTGATTTGATCTTGATGATGCACATTGTACATATTACAAT
This sequence comes from Colocasia esculenta, assembly GCA_014218235.1. Classification (NCBI taxonomy): domain Eukaryota; kingdom Viridiplantae; phylum Streptophyta; class Magnoliopsida; order Alismatales; family Araceae; genus Colocasia; species Colocasia esculenta. The sequence goes on along the minus strand of JACBKR010004326.1, from coordinate 5,354 downwards.
GATGAGTGAACAACATTTTTTAATACTTAATATTTCATATTTTGATGATAATGACATGTTTTGATGGTTCCACTTCATATATACAGGTTCACATAATTTTGTCAAAGTTGTGCGACACAAGATGTCATGTGTGTCGACACCCTCTACATTCAGAGCATAAAGAGAGTCAGTGGTGTCGACACATGTGGATGTTGTGTCGACACAGTGTATGAATTCAGCAAATAGTGAAGGAAGCAGTAGCCAGTGGTGTCGACACAGATGCTTGTGTGTCGACACTCACTGTCCCGCCCAGCGCCTCTGTTCTGAAGCTATAGCCAGTGGTGTCGAACAGTCTGCCTGTGTGTTGACACACTTTGACTGAAGCTCAAAAACGGGAATTTTTCTGGACACGTGCTGCATGGAGTCAAGGGAATTGACCTAGATATTGTGCCCACACACTCAAGGTCCACATGGACACATGGGACTATAAATACCCATGACCCATACTCCAAAGGCAAGCAACCCATACAATTCCAGAAAAGGTTTTTGGCGGCAAAAGAGGGTTTCTCCAGTGCCTTACTCAATCTCCAGAAGTTGCAGACCAGCCTTTCAACATAGAGGACGTGGGAATCAAGACCAAACTCTGGAGAAAGTAGTGGTGTGCTCAAGAAGGAGTAGATCTGGAAGAAGTGCAGCAGTAGAAGAAGAAGAAATCACAATCCAGAAGCTACTGAAGCAGAGCATTGCCGATCAAGAAGAAGAAGAAGAAAAGGAAAGAAGAAGAAGAAGAGAAGCAGCAGCAGAATTGAGGAAGAAACATTGTGGATCTATGATCGTGGTGATCAGATCAATATTTGAAGGGATATCTTTCCTCACTCACACCTTTCTCACTCAATTCATGTATCTCTGTGTGTGTGTACTAATTGGGGATCAGTAGGTGGAGTTTGTGATCGTGTGGCTTTGTGATCTATGCTAGCTTGGTATAGATCAAATCTGTGTGTGTGGTGTGTAGATCAGATCGAGGCTAGAGTATCTGATCTTCTATGAACTTGATCTAGTGTGTGTGTGTGTCTGAGATGAGTGCTAGTGTGTGTGGTGTACTCAGTTCTTTGAGTAGTGTGTGCCTCACTGTGTGAGGGGTGGATGTAGGAGTCACTAGATGTGATCTGAACCACCTAAAATCCCTTGTGCACTGTGGTTTGATTTGTGGTTTGCATTGTATTGCGCTAGATGCATGCATAGGATTTTTGCCTGCACACTAATTAATTTGTTCACACAGTTAATCACATATTTGACACTTACACTATTTCATAAAGTGTTTCTCACTTTTGATAACACACATTGAATCAGATCAGAGGGGTTTTAATTGAGTAGATCTTATTTCGAAAGTAATTTTTAAATTGTTTAAGTTTCCACTGCAAATCTATTCAACCCCCTTCGATTTTCCATTACAGAAAATCCGATCCTAACAGCTTATCCTGAACCAAATATCATATAGAATATCAACTTTATTACCCTTCCCATGAATCCATCTGGTATTATTCTGAACAATCATCTCAGCTTCCAACCGAATCTGCTTGGTCATCCCAAGGATATTTTTGTTACAACCTAGAGGATACCGCCTTCTGGCATATGAGGCCCATAAGGAAGAACCATGGCGGATGTTCCAAAGATTCTTGACAGCCAGCGAGATCTGAACATGCCTAAGGCTGCGGACACCCAATCCTCCTTCATCAAAAGGCCGTTGAATGTTGGACCAAGCCACCTAATGGCGACGACGGATACCATCTGAACCATTCCAGAAAAACACGGACAGTCTTCCAATATAAGCAATAATAGATTTCAGAAAGAAGAAAGAATAAGCATCCAAGTAAAATGAAAGTGAAGAGATCACAGAGTTGATTAAGTGATCGGGCAAGCTTGAGATATAAGCTTCGACTTCTAGGTAGCCAGTTTTCCATTCACTTTGTCTATGAGGGATTTATAATCTGCAGCTAGAACCCTACCAGGTCTCAAGGAACTCCCAGGTAAATGAGAGGGCCACATTGCCTTTTGAACCCAGTAATCTACTTAATTTTATTAATGGAATGAGAAGAAGCCTTATCAGAAATCATAAAACAACTCTTGGAGGAGTTAATATGCTGACCTGAGGAAGCGCATACTGCTTCAAAAAATCATCAACCTCCTGACATAACGATTCCCGCATTCAAAAATATAAGTGTGTCATCTGCATACAGAAGATGAGAGATTATCGAGCAGCCTCTGGGTCTTGCATACGGTTGAAGATGGCCCAGAAAATAGCCATGTGCCTAAGGCCTCTACTAAGAGCTTCTTTCATAATGATGAATAAAGCAGGTGCAATTGGATCACCTTGCCTAAGGCCCCTAGTAGATTTAAAGTATCCCGTACGGGAACCATTAAAAAGCACATAGAACCAACAATTAGATATCAACATTCCAATATATGATATGAATCTGGTAGAAAAACCAAACTTATTGAGAACAACAAATAAGAAATCCATTCCACACTGTCCAAACGCTTCCTAATATTCAGTTTCAAAACGGCATTGTTCCCTTTAACTTTCCGACCAATATCCCTTACCAGCTGCCTAGATAAAGAGACATTATCTAGAATGGACCTGCCTTTAACAACACTCCTTGTCCTCAGAGACGATACTAGGTAAAATATCAACTAGCCTATCACAGAAGATCCTGGAAACAATTTATAGAAGAAATTGCATAGGCTAACCGGTCTGAAATCACCAAGGTTACATGATGCGCTTTCTTGGAACAAGAGCAATGAGGGAGGACGTTGTCCCTCTGGGGAGAGGGAAGCCTTGGAAGAAACCTAGCACAGCAGCAATCACATCATTCTGAATTATATCCCAGTAAGAAGTAATGAAATCCCCAGTGAAACCATCTGGCCCAGGAGCACTATTGCCATTCAAACTCCACACCGATTTCTTAATTTCTTCCTTGGTGGGGGTGACACATAGAATACTATTATGTTCTTTAGTAATAAGGGAGGGGATGACATGCAAGAGGGATTCATCTATGGCATGGTCCGAGGAATGCAAAAGGCCATGAAAGAAATTTGTAGCTTCATTTCTAAGGATCTCCTAGTCCTCATTCCAAATCCCATTCACTGGAGCCTATGGATATAATTATGCCTCCTATTACCTTGAACAACTGCATGAAAAAAAAGCAGTGTTCTTATCACCATTATCCAGCCACCGTATACGAGCCTTTTGAGCCCAGAAAACTTCCGCACAATTCATGGCCCTTCTTAGATTAGCATTAGCAGCACCAAGTGCAGAACGATTGTCTGATGTAGCATTGTTGTCAGAAGCCTCTTGCTTGTCTCTAACATCCTCCTCCTGTCTTAATACATTAGCATTAATATTGCCAAAGGTGTCTTTATTCCATGAACGAAGAGCACCCTTGACTGCCTTCAACTTAAGATGTAAAGTAACAAACGGGTTGGGATGCCCCCCTTCCTCAGCACTCCATGCATCTTGAACAGTGTCCATAAATGAGTCATGAGTAGTCCACATGGACTAGAAAGTGAACTTGGCTGGCACTTGAGGAAAGTTGGAGAAACCTACCAGCAGGGGTGCATGATCTGAAGGACCTCTGGGGAGGTGTCTCACCTAGAGCCCCGGACACTTAGTTTCACAGATATTGTTGAAAAGGAACCTGTCCAGTCTAGCCTTAACAGTTGCTAGCCCAGTTATGTGTTAGACCAAGTGAAGTGAGGACCAATATAACCAGCATTAGAGAGAGAACAACCAGAAATGAATGCATTGAAGTCAACCATAGCATGCAAATTAGTAGATCGACCACCCATCTTCCCAGAGGGCTGAGCTACACAGTTAAAATCACCACCAACAATCCAAGGAACAACCACATTGCTGGAGATATTAAGCAGATCATCAAAAAGAACACATCTGTTTTATGCATGGCACCTAGCATAAACCACAGTAATCATTAGATAGACGCTGTCATCCCTCATGGCTGCTAAGGTAATCTGTTGATCAGAACAACTAACAATGTGGAGCGACTGGTTACGCCAGAACACCCAGATTTTGGAATCATCACCACTGTTACTAGTGAAAGAATCCATGCAGAGATAAGTAGACAAAGATCTCGCCCGATCTAAAGGGACCATGGGCTCCGCAATGGCAATGAAATCTGTGTTGTACTTCCTCATAATGTTCTAAAGCACACGCCTAGTGGCTAAGTTGGCAATGCCTCTAATATTCCAATGTAACAGGGAACTATTCATGAGGAAGAATAACCCGCGGAACCCCCTGTAACCTTGGCCTTCGATCTAGTCCTGGCACTTACCTTCTTTTGGGTTATACCCTCCTTTAGAATAATAGTATTAGGCATGAAAATATTTTCTTCAGTAGCCAAAATAGAAACCTTCTTTAGGGATATTTCTGGTGGTCTAAGTTTAGGAAGGCTGGATGCAGAAGCCAACTCACCTTCTTCCTCGGCGGGAGCCATCGCTGGAGACTCCTTGGTTGCACCCCCATCGTTGGCTTCAGCCTCTCCTACGACAGATAAACTTTCAGAAGCAGAAACCATGCACATCATGCACTATCACATTCCCATGAAACCCATGCAACGTCGATTTAGGTGGGGAAACCTCCGCATGAACTTTCTGGATCTGTAAAGCATCTCCAGACTGAGTTTTAGGATCCTGGTCTGGTGCAGGGACTGTTGAGCAACTTCCCCAAAGTAAATTATTTAATATTTTAAATTATTATAATATTGTGATTTTGCTATGACAAAACCTTTTAAAAGACTCTTTACAAATTAAATACACTAATACATATACCACATAAAATATTTTGGACAACTTCATCTCAGAAATTTTTCTAAGTCCACAGACTACTCTATGTATCACACTAACTTCGAATATGGTCTCCGACTTTCTGATGTCGAATTATAGTCTGCAAGTTTATCTCGAAATTTTTTCTAAGTCCACAAACTACTCTATATGTATCATACTGAATCCGACTGTTGACTCCGACTCTATAAAGTCGAAGTGTTCTGAGTCTTGTGTTCTGGGCTTCAACTCTATGAAGTCGAATGCCCCTCTCCGACTCCCAAAAGTCGAAGTATCTGTCTTGTTTCTGTCCAAGTCTATGGAAGTCGAATGAATATCTTCGACTTCTTAAAATCGAAGTATGACTTTCTAATACTCATCTATCCGACTTCTTGAAGTCGAATCTTACTATCTTACTGCAACTTTTGAGAATCAATGTCTTCATGATTCTGACTCCGACTTCTAAAGTCGAAGTACACCTTCTTATGAATCTGACTTCTCTGATAGTTTGTATACTTGTACTTTTCTGTACAGATAGTATA
>JACBKR010004325.1:0-24487 GCA_014218235.1 Colocasia esculenta | reverse complement strand
CTAGGACACAAGCCTCACAGGCAAACCATTAAAACAATCGATCGTCTAAGCTATAAGCCACACAGGTGAACCACTCCCTAGGCTTCAAGCTTCCCAGGCGAATCTCAAACACATGGGTAGAAGGACTGCTAACCAAGAGCTAGTTCACTATACCCCAAACCAAGGTATGACGGAAGCCACATTCAAAGTAGTAGGATTGGCTACAGCAGCCCAATCCATTACACACTAAAACCATAATCAGAACCTTACCCAAGAAGGGTCAAACACAAAGAGTGGAAGGTCACACCTCATGACCTCCACCTCAACACCTGAAAAGACTGATACACGGGGAACCAACACAAAGCATTACCCACTTAGGGTACAGGTACCTACTATCATGAGGTATCACCATGGAAACCACAACCAAACTAGTGCCATCACAAGGCACTCTGCCATAGGCAAAACCTTAACACAATTATGCCAACGACAAGGCACACCACACGAGTCAAACCACAATCGGTGAGACAACACTCACCAATCACAGGCTCAAACTGTGCTGCCACTCGGGCACACCACAAGCTAGAAATACAGTCTCAACTGTGCCAGCACCTGGGCACACCTTAACGGGTCAAACCTCAACCACGAGTCACAAACTCACGAAGGCTAAACACGAGTCGGAAAGGAACGACGCCACCACACGGGAACAGACCACTGGCTGATCAGGCCAATATCCAACCCAGACAACACAACACAAGAACTACCTCTCAGTCTCGCAGCCATGGACGAAAGGCCCAGCTGCTGCTCACAAGGATAAGTAAAGCCAAAGAAACTGTGGAGACCACCAACATCACCCCTGCAGACACGCAGCTATAGGCCCATGCCTAGAACCTTTAGGGACCCTGGCCTAAGCTCCCTAAAGTGAGGCACTGAAAACAGGACTAGCTAGGTCCACGCAAGACCCTCACTGCCCAGCCATTACACAAAACCTTATACATTAAACCACAATAGAGCACATGCCATGCATGTATTCACATCATGTCAATGCCGCACTAATTACATAAATATAACATTAACCACGTAAAACAAGCCCACCTCATGAGCAACACGTTCCATAAGCGTGACAAGTGCACTGGCTCCACCTGTCATTGCCATGCACAATAAATACCACTAACTGGATAATCAAAATACTAAAAACATGCATAGCTAGACCTCTCAATTGAGGTCGTGACAAGGGGCAAGGTCGCCTTCAGAACGTGACGCCCCGACACGTCGCCTTCAACATATGAACGCGACGGAAACCTATATCGCTTTAGAAACCTTAATGCGACGTATCGACATGTCACGTTCCTCACATGAACACGACGGGTCGGGCTGTCGCGTTCAGAACGCGACGCCCAGGGTCGTCGCCTTCACAGGTGCAAACCCTAATCCAGGAGGAACTCCATGGATCGCCATCCCAGGCCATTCAAACCATAGTTAATTCACATTTTTCATGCTTTAATGATACCCTACCATGATATCTACTGTATGCAAAGCGGTAAACAAGCTAACATGCAAACCACAACACAAATCGAGATAGAACACCGTACCTTCAAGAATAATACGAAAACTGAAGGTCCCTCGGCGTTTGCCCCGCTCCACGCAACGTCCTCGTGGCGAGAACACGCCCCACGCACCTCAAGAACCTCGAACCGCCTGGAGAAATCCCGCAACAACTCCCCCTGGTCGAGCAGAGCCTGTGGAAGCTCTGTTCGGCTGGGGGTCCTTAAAATGCACAACAGTTGAGAACACAACGTAGCCTTGTGTCGCAACCTGAACGTGACGTAGGCGACTGATAACTACACAATAATGTACGATAATTGTAATATTTATTATTGAATAGGCCTCATCTTTACAATAACCCATTATCATTTTATTGCAAAATTGATAATTGATTAAATTCAATTGTATGTTGTATTTGCAGGTTAATGGGCCATTCTATGAAGTGCTTAACGAGCCAATGGACCAAGCAACCTAGTAGGGGCAATCTGGCATATACAAAAAGATGCAAAACCCTAACCACCTTCCTTTTCCTCCTCTCTCTTCTTTTCATTTTTCTCAAGATTTTCTCTCTATTTTAAAACCTCTCTTTTAAGAGAGACAGATCTCTTCTTTCTTTTCAAATAAAATATTCTCTTTCTCTCTCTCCTCTCATCTATTTAAAAGAAAGATCTCTCTCTCTTCTCCTCCGACCCCCTCCTCCCTTTCTCTTCTCTTCTTCCCCTTCTCTTTCTTCTCTTCTCTGGCCGCTCTCCCTTTTCGCATAACAGAAGCAGCAACAACAGTCTTCACAGGCGCCCCGCGCCCTCGCCCAGGCCCGCTGCCCTAGCTACCCACGCGAGCCTACTGTGCACGCCCTCCAGCTGCTGCTACCCACGCGGCCCCGTGCCTCCTCTCCCGTGTTGCTGCATAATGCTACAGTAGCACTGCTACAGTAGTGCTACCTCCTCTCTCTACCGTTCTCTCGCTCTCTCTCGTCCCTCACTTCTCTCTCTCTCTCTCTCTGTCTGTCTGTCTCTCTCTCTCTCTCTCTCTCTCGTCTCTCTTGTTCTCTCTCTCTCTCTCTTCCTATTCTCTCTTGTCCTCTTCCTCTCTCGTTCTCTCTCCTCTTCCCTCCTTATTTCTTCTCTCTCTCATTCTATCGCTGTAGATTAGTTTAATTTGTTTTTGTATTATGCTAAACAATCACATTTATTCAAATAATATTAGTTGTGATTTGTTAATTATTTCTCCCACCTTCTATTTAATCTCTCTAGCTCTATATCATGTTCCTTTATAGTGTTTTTCTTAATTTAAATTCGGTAAGTGTTGTTAAATGATTATTTTCTCTTGCATCTCTCTACTCTACTGTTTATCTCTCTCTCAACCACCCTCTTTATTTTAGATTTTTTTGTGCACTTAGTTTTAATATCACCGCATTATTTTCCTAAATAAAATCTAAGGTTTTCAATTCTAAAATCTTTTTCCCCGTGGATTCGACTCGGTCTCACCACTTAACTACTGTTAAAATATTTAGTGTAGGCCGATAATTTTGAGATTGTTAGTTACGTGTTTAACGACGCATTCGTGGGCTATCAATTTTTGGCGCCATTGCGGAGAATTAGATTTTTAGTGTTGTTAATTTTGAGTTTCTTTTTTTGTATATATTCCATCTAACATTTTCTTTCTTTTGTAGGTATTTGTGAATACGATGGAAATCTGGAAAAAAAAAAAAAAGGACTTGCTCTCCGAGGTAAGTCTTTCCCTTTCTTACCTTTTCTATTTTTTTTATTTCCAAAAAATGAGGGATTGCTTTGAAGGTAAGTATCCATATACCCTTTGATTCTTTTCTTTTTTTTTGCTTCCATATTTTGGTAACTTAGAAAAAAAAAGTTTCTTGTTGACTAGTCAAGTTCATTAATTTAAAAAAAATCACTCGAATCCAATAAAATATGTCATTTCAAGATTAGAAACCTTCCATGTTTAGGATATGCATCATTTAGAATTTCATCTCTAGGAATATCTTTTGAATACTTTCCATTTTTGTCAAAGATTGCGAGAGGCAAGGTGAGAATCTTTAACTTTCCAAAAGCATGCTCATGTATTTCCATGCTTGCATAGAACCCCTTGTGTGAATTATGGTGTGCATCTCATTACTAAAATACTTTAAGGGCAATATCTTTAAAAGATAAGGTGGGGATTTCATCACCCTTCCTTGGCCCACAAACCACGATTCTTCTGCATCTTTTTGCATTTCCAGCTCTTAATAAAAGGCAGTAGACATTGAACCTAGAGTTCACACTGAGATTTTGGTCACCTAGGCCCACTATCAAGTTTTGGAAACTGGTGTAGGCTAGAGGTTAAGTGGCAAATGCCTAAGTCGGAAAGTGGTTCTCTAATTAGGTCCCTATAAAAGGAGGGGGAGCCTCCCACTACCTCACCTCTTACCTAGCCAGTGGATATACATGTTAGTGGACTTAGGTTGGGTTTAAGTCACTTTGTGAGAAATCTTACTTTTAGATCCCAGATCCCTAGGTCAATTAGGTTAATTGTTTGCAACTTATTTGTCTCTGCCTAAAAAAAAATAAAAATTAATTTTTTTTAACAAAAAGAGAAAAAAAAAAGTCTCATCTTTCTCATTCACAATCATATGTGGGCCAACCCAGCACATTATATAGGCCATGGCCAAAACCAATTTTCATCTCTCATTTAACGTGGCCCAGCCTACTTTGAAAATACACATTTCTTATCAGCCCATTATGAAAGTACATCCCCTAGGGTGGCCCAACTCTCATCTTTTACCCAAGATCAGGCCCACCATACTAATTTCTTCCATAATGGGCCATCTTTCACCCAAGCAGAAACATAATATTTTCAATGGCCTTCCACCACACTCCTTACCCAAAAGATGAACAATATGTCCCTCCTACAGAATTGAGTTTGCTTTACCAAGATCCACAGGGGGAATTCAAGGACTCTTTTTTGATGCTGAAATCATCTCATGGTTCAATGAAGGATTCTTTAGTACTGATCTGCATGTATGTTTATCAAATGCTCCAAAAGGTACACCTTTCCAACCACTTGGAGAGATATTGCCACATTTGATACAAAGCGATCAACCGATTGTGGCCCAAGCCCAAAGTCCTCCTAACAACAACTTTCATCCTTGGGTCCAATTTCAAAATAATATTCATGATCAAAGCTATGATGGGGAACAACATGCAGATCCACATTCCACTTATACTTCTCCCCCACAATCAGGCCTATTTGATGATCAATTTGGGCAATCTATACAAAAGATCTGTGATGCTCAACAAGTCTTTGAGCAAACCTTCGCTCACCAACAACAAGAATTGGAAAAATCTTTTACCAAAGCTGACCTTCTAATTGATAGAAATCAGAAAGAGGCAAAATATTCAATTACCAACTCAATCAATTGACAATTATGAAAATCAATATCATGATTTTGATCAGCAATTTGACCCACAACTTTCACTTGAAACTTCACAGCCTAATTTGACTATGGACATGTCCACTTGGCAAACTGAGAGTAATTTTAATAAGTCAGATCAAGAGGAGATGGGTAGTACTACAAATCAATCCATGATTTTTACCCAACTTGAATTTGACTACCAAGAAGAGCCCAACCATGATGTCACCTGTGAAGAATACTCTAGGGAGTTAGCTGAACTCAAGTTGGAGAGAGAACAAGAGGAAGTGGACAAGCTAGATGATGATAAAACTTTATTTCTTGCCCTTCCTAGGTCTAATGTGACCTTAACCCAAGGAGGGGATGAAGAAAAGATGAGTGTGGAGATGGAATGGAGTCACGTCATAAACCATTCTATTTGGATAGGGGAAGAGTTGAAAATTTTGCCTGGCAGTAACTCTGATGGGGACTTTCATGATTTAGGAGATGATGTGGATATAACACCCATCCTTGACATTGGCAAAGCTAAAGTCAATTTGAACATTATGCAATTATCCAACTGGTCAAATCCACTTGGACTTGATGAAAATCTTTGTGTTAAAGAGCCCACACATCCAATTCCCAACAATTATGGTCTCCTTGACACTAGGCATATGGTGGAATCTCCAAGGATCCATGATACGCAAACCCTTTCTCACCTCAACAATATGAATGAATGCTAAAATCGAGGTTGAAGAAAAGAATTTTGGAAAAATTAAGGTCCGAATTGAAATGTTCAATACATATAAAGACCTTAAGTGTGTAGAGGAATATTTTAATTGAAGACATGATTCTTTCTCTATCATTTTCTGACTCTTTGGCAACATGTTGGCTCACGGATGTATAGATACAGTCTTTTCCTCCAATGGTACAAGAGCTAGCACTTAAAGGAGGATAAGATCACATGGTGGCTTATTCTTAATGCAACTCGTTGGTTATGGAGCTTCATGGTGTCTGGCTGAAGACGTTAAACTTAGCGCTTGTTGGGAGGCAACCCAATATTTTTAAGAATGTCAACTAATGAGTTTCTCTTTTGTGTTGTAGGTGATTAGAGTCCCGATGCCCTTAGATGTGTTTATGGAGTAACTCGCCTTTCTGTGCATGTCAGGTTGTATCTCTCCTTCTATGGGTTTCATTGGTTGTACCTTATTTTATATCTTTTGCCATTGAGGACAATGTCATTTAAGTTGGGGGGAGGGATAAATTGTAAATTTTCACCCCTAACAATGCATTTCATATCTCGTATTTCATGCAAGAAATTTTTTTTTTTTCAAATGATTTGACCTCATACTTGTGAAAGTGGTGTAGTTAAAGGGATGAGTTAGTTGGTTATGTTTTTAGCATTTTCCTCAAAATACATTTGAAATTTCGTTATCCCTCTAAAAATTTAATAAGAGTTGTTCAGATGGATGATGAGAGTTTTACTTAGCACTTAGGTTGATTGATTGATATTCTACACTCCTGTTGAAGAACAATTATAGGAAAAGCTACCTGCCTACAAATAAGTGCAAAAGAAAAAAAAGAGAAAAAGAAAAAGTGAAAAAGAAAGAAAAAACATGAGAAATACCCCTGATCTTAGTAACCGAGTTTGCTGCTCTTAAGGCAAGAGTTGAGGCTTGCGTCAAACGGTGAAGGGAAAGTGCTGCATCATGTACTGAAAAAAAAAAAGGAAAAAAGACAGAGTGAAAGCTACCTGTAATTCAAAATTGGATTTGGAGTGTAGAGTTGATATCACCCTTGAGTGGTAGATAAAAATCCCATGCATCCACCTCTTTAGGCTCAATTGTTTAAAAGGCACAAACGTCATTAAAGGATATGACATTTTGAGTGTATCTTGACGAAGTGTCTACTAACATGAACTAATATATTTGCCCTCGATACTTGCTACTAGAATTTCAAATGCTTATGATCAATCATTATCATTCGTAATTTCTTGTTATGAAGTATGATGTTTTGAGCTCTTGTTAGTCCTAAATTATTTATTTGTGTGCATTGCTAAGGGACTAGCAATGAGTAAGTTGGGGATGTGATAACTACACAATAATGTACGATAATTGTAATATTTTATTGTCAAATAGGCCTCAGCTTTACAATAACTCATTATCATTTTATTGCAAAACTGATAATTGATTAAATTCAATTATATGTTGTATTTGCAGGTTAATGGGCCATTCTATGATACTTAATGGGCCAATGGAGCAGGCAACCTAGCAGGGGCAAATCTAGCATATACGAAAAGATGCAAACCCTAGCCACCTTCCTTTTCCTCTCTCTCTTCTTTCCATTTTTTCTCAAGATTTTCTTTCTATTTTAAAACCTCTCTTTTAAGAGAGAGATCCATCTTCTTTCTTTTCAAATAAAATATTCTCTTTCTCTCTCTCCTCTCATCTATTTAAAAGAAAGATCTCTCTCTCTCTTCTCCTCCGAACCCCCTCCTCCCTTTCTCTTCTCTTCTTCCCCTTCTCTTCTCTCTTCTCTGGCCCCTCTCCCTCTTCGCATAACAGAAGTAGCAGCAGCAGTCTTCGCAGGCTACCCCACGCCCTCGCCCAGGCCTGCCGCCCAGCTGCCCACGCGAGCCTGCCGTGCACTCCCACCTGCTGCTGCCCCCACGTGCCCCACGCGCCCGCCCGCCTGCTGCTGCCCACGCTGCCCCGTGCCTCCTCTCCCGCGCTGCGGCATGCTACTGTAGCATTAGCTATAGTAGCGCTGCTACAGATGCTACAGTAGTGCTACCTCCTCTCTCTCTCCCGTTCTCTCGCTATCTCTCTCGTCTCCCACTTCTCTCTCTCGCTCTCCCTCTCTCTCTCTCTCTCGTCTCTCTTGTTCTCTCTCTCTCTCATCCTATTCTCTCTCGTCTCTCTCCTCTCCCGTTCTCTCTCCTCTTCCCTCCTTATTTCTTTTCTCTCTCATTCTATCTATGTGGATTAGTTTAATTTGTTTTTGTATTATGTTAAACAGTTACATTTATTCAAATAATATTAGTTGTGATTTGTTATTATTTCTCTCACCTTACATTTAATCTCTCTAGCTCTATATCTGTCCTTTATTGTGTTTTTCTTAATTTAAATTCGGTAAGTGTTGTTAAATGATTATTTTCTCTTGCATCTCTCTCTACTCTACTGTTTATCTCTCTCTCAACCACCCTCTTTAGTTTAGATTTATTTTGTGCACTTAGTTTTAATATCACCACATTATTTTCCTAAATAAAATCTAAGGTTTTCAATTCTAAAATCTTTTTCCCCGTGGATTCGACTCGGTCTCACCACTTAACTACTGTTAAAATTTTAGTGTAGGCCGATAATTTTGAGATTGTTAGTCACGTGTTTAACGACGCATTCGTGGCTATTAGCGACCGTCACCTTCTCAAGCCCGACATCAACAGGCCGCCTAGCGCGCGACACGCGGCACGCACATGCAGACTTGACCGCTGAACGGCGGCAATAGGAACGCGACCCCCAGGGCCGTCGCGTTCAGAACGCGACGCACACCCCTATTACGTTCACAAGCAGAAACCTGTAAGCGCTTTGGGCCCAATATGACAGTCCAACAAGCCTCACAACGCGCGAAAACACCTGAAACTCAAACTCATAGGCCATGCACCGGCCTCCACCCTGCTAAACACGGATCCACGAAGATCCGAAAAACGTGCGACGTTACAATGTATTTGTGTTATTTTGTAATATCTTGAGAGCAGTATGATGCCTGTCGAATTCGTTTCGAAATCAAGTTATGATATGAACTTTGAAAGACATATATGACTCTTGTTCTGAATTTTGTTTGAGCTCGTTATGAAGTCAAATTGAGCTATATGTTTATGTTAAGTATGAAGTTCATGAGCAGGTTTGTTTTGATACATATACGCACTTTCTGAATACTCACTTGGTTCTGCAATTGAAACTTCTATCTTTATGCTTACTTTCACCTACTAAGTCCCCCGACTCATGCCTTTGCTTCCTCCACCCCCCCCCCCCTTTTCAGATTGAGGTGAGTGCAAGATCAGCTACTGATGACTCACAATTCCGCTGTTGATGAAGAAGGCATGCAGAAGAATAGCATAGTTTTAGTAGCTTTTTAGAGATTTTGTTGTATTGTTAAAATTTTAAAGAGAGAATGTTTGACTTTATGTAATTAATGGGTGATAGTACCTAGTTACTCTGTTAACTTATAGTACTTTCAAAGATGCCTTTGTGGAATGGTTTTCCGGTCTTGTGCATTACACAGATTTGTCTGCCCGTAACGAAATTTGTTAGTGTAACCCCTCTTCCAATTAAGAACTATGTGATATGTATATATGTGTGTGTGTGCGGAGGAGGTGTTACAATAGTCCCTCCTTAACCACGTGCACAGAGCCATAATCCATCCAAGCCCTAGGATCCCAGCTGCCTGTGGTCTTCGTTACCTTGTCCCAGGCCTCCCACATTGACTTTATGAAATTAGTCTGGGCAGTAGACTCCCAGATGACTCATGCTCGAGGGAGATCCTCCGGACTCGTGAACACGTACCTCCGCTGTTTAGAAATAAAATTACTCAACTTTTCACTAGACACCCGTTGCATATCTACCTCATCCATCACAATTGTATTTTTCATAAAAGAATCTTTTTGCTTTTGAAAAAGATGGTCACTCGGTAGAAACTGACGATGACAATCGAACCAACATGCTTTTCCCCCAGATTTCAACACGAATGATTTAGAATCCTCCATACAATAAGGACATGCCAACCTCACATGTGTGCTCCAGCCAGATAACATGTCGTACGCTGGAAGTCACTTATTGTCCACATTAATGCAGCCTTCAAATTGAAATTCTATTTTCTATATGCATCATAAGATAGAACCCCATCTAACCATAACAATTTCAACTCATCAATCAATGGTCTGAGATATATTCTATATTTTTTCTTGGACTTTTTGGACTAGGAATCTGTTGGTTACAATATGTATGATGATGATTGAATGATTGAATGCTTAAATGTTTTTGATGAATGACATAATTGATGTTGCACAAATAATAAAGACATGAAAGAAATGATCAAATGAAAAATGAGTTTATGATCATCTATGTATCCATGATTTCTCACTTGGGATGTTTTCTCATGTAGTTGTGAATGAACACACAAGACAAGCAACCAAACCCATGTGCAAAAGACTTGAAATACACATCAAGCAATCATTTGTTGACAGCCAAGAAGCCATGTGTCGACAGACAGACAAGACAACAACAAACAAGCTACTGGAAGCACTTAAAAAGTAGTAGTTGTCGACATATAAAGTGTACATGTCGACAGATAAGGCTTGCCTATCGACAGCACCAGGTCGTCTGTCGACAACCCCAAGGTTCCAGCAACCAACATGGTTCTGGAGGCCTGTTTCCAGCAATACCTGTCAACGACTATGATGCACCTGTCGACAACCACAGGATAAGTCACAACATGTGATTGGCATGTGATCTGTACTAGGGTGTTCCCATGTAACACGACTCTCTACATTAGAACACCACTATATATAGATCATATGGAGTTATTTTTGCAGCAAGAAGCCTCCACACCAAAACCCTAAGCAAAGACCAACAAGAAGGCTCTCTCTGCCCTGCTCTGCTTCAACCCTTATGCATGTTCCTAGAAGATCCATCTCGTGTGAGGAGTTGAAACCGGTTCGTCTACAAATCATGCTTCATCTACATCATCTGATCATCATCAACTCGAAGCTTGGAGTTCTTTTGGATGACCACATCGAAGAGTTCATCATAGGAATTGATCTTTAACTCAAAACTCTTCCTTTCTTCTACTTTTGATTACTCTATGTGTGTAGTAGTGGTTTGAGCATCCCTTGTGCTTGATCCACGTGTGTGTGTGGTTGTTCTGAGTGCGTGTTTGCCTCAGACACTGTGTGTGTGTGATTGTAGGTTTGAACTCGCTTTATAAGTATTTTCCTTGTGTGTGTGGACTGTGGACGTAGGATATACGAGTTGTGTACTTTGAACCACCTTAAATCTTCGTGTCCTGTGGATTGCCCATTCTTATGTTAGATGCATAGTAGGCACGATTGATTGGTTCACACGCTTAGTAAATTGCTAATTTCCTAATCATAATTTGCACACACATCGAAGTTTGAATTCGGTTCACATCTGTTTAAGATTTCATCAAGTCATTGTTGACTTTGAAAGGAAGGCAAAATTATTTTTCATCGGTTGTAAGCTATTCACCCCCCCCCCCCCTTCTAGATTACTGCTTTAGGTGATTCCGCTCACCTTTCAGAATCAGCAATGAAAGGTAGAGATTCTCACTCTTCATGCACATGCCTGGCAAAAGGTTGTACAGTGTTAGGAATATTGCCAACATGAGTATGATGCCACCAAGCCTCCGAACAGATTGAAACCATCTGTGCATAAACCCAGTCACACATTGCGTGGATCCCTTGAGAAGTAAGGATTCAGACGACTAAAATGAGCCCAAGCTTTACCATCAACAGGATGACTGATTTCACCATCATCACGACAGACTCTTTCCACATGCCAAGTCATATATCTAATTGTCATCAAGGACATGAACAACCACTCCAATCTAGGTGTGATCAGAAAGTACCGTAGTGACTTATATGGAACATCCTTCTGTTTCTATTTGTCTCCTCTCTTAGGCTTGAATCTCTCATGCTTATAGATACAACGTGATGTCTTATCTGCATCATCTTTGTAGTACAACATACAATGATTAGGATATGCATCAATTTTTATAAAACCAAGCCCCAAATTATTCACCATCTTCTTCGCACGGTAAAAATCATCAGACAACCTCTCTGATTGAGGAAGCCTACTCTTGTCAAGTAAGAGAAGTTGATCAAAACAACTCTCACTCATATGAAATTTAGACTTCAAATTCAGTAGCTGCGACACTATAGACAACTGTGTAGCTTCTCACAACCATCCCATAATGGCTCATCAGCATCTCAAAGTAACTGATAAAATCTCTGAGCTATATTATTCGACACTTCTTCATTTGTTCGGTCATTATGAATATTGAACTCCGGACCAGCAACATCGACAACCATGTCTACGTACGTACTTGTGGAGGCAAAGTCGGCTGGCTCAAATGACTGGATATTCAACTCACCATGAGACAACCATAACTCATAATGGGCAACAAATCCTCTCATATACAAATGATGATGCACATCCCATGTCGATATCCACTTTCTGTTCTTACAAGCCGAACACGAACATCGGATGTTACCCATCGGATCAACTGCTACTGATGAATTCCTTAGTGAAACCGAATGAAACTGTCAACACCGTCTTTAAACTTCTATGTCACACTCCATTAACTATTCCACAGTACGTCCATGACCGATTCTCATAAGATATTTTTCCTACACAGATTAAATGTGATGTCATGAGTTAAACCCAACACACCCTCAATATCGTTTGAGTAAGTCAAAATGAATAGGTAGGACATATTATTTAGATAATCACTTTTTACCCATCTGTGAATATTTGATCGCACTCAGATGGCCATTTGCTATGTGTTTGTATAATTTGTTGAAAATTTGGCAGCATCTCCCCCACCTCTCCGATATACTAAAATATTTATTGATTAAGATATTTTCTTAAACTTACTAATAAGTGGTTAAAAAAATATTCTAAATCAATAAAGGTATATCAGAGAGGAGTGAGTAGACGCACCCAATTTTCAACAAATAATACAAACACAATAAATAACCACCTAACTACGATCAAACATTCACAGACTGTCCAAAATGGGACAATTCAAGGCTTTGAGTTAGATATACACTGTTCTCATCATTGAAAATAACTCGTGCACATCAATCCCAAAGTCTTGAATGAGAATTTTCATTGACACGGGCTTACACGCTCTCGTGAGGTCTGTGCAGTGATAAATTGCTATATATGCATAGATCAAATTTAAAAGCCACATAAATATGAAAGTAAAATAAAACAAAATATTACATATGAACAAATGCAATATTAAAACAATTCACACGTACATGTAAATGAATTACATATAAACAAGTGCAATACTAAAAATACATTAAAATAAGAATGTAATACTAATCATTAATCTGAAAGTAAACAATTAAACGTAAACTAAACTAATGTCTAGAAGGAAGAGTTTGTACTCATTTTTTTTTTCCTAATTGAGATGTATACCTCATTGGTGGTTGTATTTAGCTTCTTTACAAACACCTATCCCGGGCTAATAAGTGGTGTGTAACACACTCTAAACGCCTATCCCATGGCTAATGTTAGAAGACTATACAACTGCAATAGAAGTTGGGAGGATGCTATTTTTTTTTACGTGTATTCATAAGGCCACATTTTTCAAAACGTTATGCAAGCGATCACACTAAGACAATTCCATGTCATGAATCTTTTGATCAATGTGCATGCATCTAGTCGGTAATTTGTATCATGTTACTATGCTAACATGTATGTTTCAAAGTTTTCACATGCCAGACCTAGCTAGGAATTTGCTACATTTAGAGAATTCCTTACATGCCATTTGAGTTACCTAGCGGACACCATACCAGCTTATTTTAAGTTACCCCTCTCCCTCACAACTCTTTGATGAGGCTGTGCATACAACCATTTTTGTGATTTCTTTTCCTCCTATCATTACTCCACAACCTGGTCCCAATTACCTATACATGTAGGTCGTTGTGGGACGCAATGTGCCCCTCGCACATGTGTCTGGCATACCCACTCATCTCAATATCTGAAGAAAATATTTCTCTTTGCAAGCACATACATAAAAATAATAATAATTGAGTTTTTGTCTCCAATATTTCAATAATAACTCTTTTTCTCTAAAATGATTCAATAATCTCTCACCAGATTTGTCGTGTCGGACGACTCAATCGTATTGAATTTATCTTCACATGATATAGATCGAAGTGTATTGCACCGTTACACTTCGATCCAAAAATTCTATTATAAAAAATAATACATAAAGAACAAAGTAGGTTGAATCGAATCGACGACAGCGCGGCAATCCTTGCACACAAGAGAACATTTCCCCTGTCAGCAAATATGAGGAGTGTGTCTCATTTACGTAGACTTTTCTATACACATTGTGCAGCCAATTAGAAGCATTTGAAGTAACATACTACTTATTACACCGGTATATCTGTTTATGGCCAATTTTATTAGACTAATGGGCCAAGAGAGAAGGGCACATTAGAAGGCCGGGCACCCTTAGGTGCTTTTTTAGATTTACCAGGTCCTCCAAAAAGGAAAATAGACCCCATGGACCATCCTTATTGATCCCCACTATATATCATAGCATCCGTCTTATCTACATAACATGTCCAGGTGGGGGAGGGGGGCCGACAGGGGGGGGGGGGGGGCTGGGGACAGAAGGGGGAGGGGGAGGGGGTGGGGATCGCCATGTAACACCCCAAAAATTTTATTTCTTAGAAAATATGATTATTTGATGATTAAACATAACCACTGTCATGGGATGTAATTAACTTTAATTTAGGAGTAACAAGTAATAATTGATAATATCCTACTATCGTACTTAGAGGTGCGCACTTCGACTGGACGACACCAAAAAATTGTAACGAAAATAAAATCCGCGAACATCATAATTCTTAGAAAAATATGGTGATATCAGAAATATAAATATCTAGAATTATTGGCGTGTGGATTTCGAGATTAAGCTGACGCAACTATTTTCTGGGTGATTTTTTACCTAGTGCAGAATAATTTCTAAAAATTGAACAAAAATCACCATAATTTGTAAAACTATTACATTAGCCTATGGATGAAATTTCAACACAAATGGACATCATTTGAATATGTTTACATGAGGATCTTTGGGCCAACCGAATTAGGGGCTATTTACGGTGGTGATTTTGGGTAATTTTATTTGCCCACGTGTTAGGGTGTGTGAGCCACCTTACCTTGGTGTGAGGCCTACATTTAACCCTATAGTGTAAGCTTTGAAGAGCATGCATGTGAGACGTGTTGCCATTGAAATCAAATGGTTTCTACAGTGACACCTTGACGGCCGACGTGCCATCGTGCATGGGAACTTTACTGGGCTATAAAAGCCACTCCCCTCCCTTCGTACACATCCTTTCCACCCCTTTGTTTTTGCTCCTGTTTCCTCTACCCCTTGCTGTTGGAGCTGCTCTTACTGCTGATGTGTTTGCCAGCCTTTGTGTTGTGAATCGTTGCTAGAGGGTTAGCTTTTAGAGCTACTCCTTCTACATCCTTTGTTGAAGGTGCAGCTGCCATAGTTGTTGTTGCTATTGAAGCTGCTACCCCATCTGTCTTGCCCCTGCAATTTAGCAGCGGAATAAATCGGGGAGACATGAACAAGTGTATGGTAATGTAAATTGCGCATACATTCACAAATATCAGAGCAACTAATGAACAATAATTGCAATAAAACTCATCATTTTATTGATAATTCATCTAAACTAACTATTAAAACACTAATTCAGAGCCAAAACATAGGGCTCAATGACTTTATTACATTGGAAATGATAACTAAGCCACTAACTAAACTAACTCTAGGGTACTAAGGACATTCCATTGCTATGACTTCAGGACGCTCATCACTCCAGTCCAATCCCGTTGTTGTGTATAAGGTCGTCACTTGACTTACCTGAAAATACAATAACAAATAACGAAGGGTGAGCGATAACGCTCGTAGGACTGAATATCTCGTGTAAACAAGCATGCTTTAAGTGATTAATGTCTTGTAACGCAGGTTAACTAGAGAGAACGATCAAGTATAGTCAAGAGAGAATAGTACATGATAAGATTGATGGCATACTAGAATGATAGCATGCGATAACGTGTGAACGATAATACACTTCATAAGAATATTGCAAAACTAGAATGATAGAGAAAAGACCATATTACAAGATAGCGTATATAAAAATGACATGTAATAGGATAGCTTGTATCAAGGTGGCATGTACGAGATAGCTTGATATCAAGATAGCGTGTAACGAGATTGCATGTAAAGAGATAGCGTGTAAAAAGATAACATGTAATGAGATAACGTTATGATTGCACCACGGTGCACTAGTCGTAGTGCGACACAATAGTCACTTTGGGACAGTAGCCATGTAACAATAGTACATTTCGGAACTCCTCAGACTAATGTTATAACAGTCAGTGCTAGCACAATAATAGCACCGAATGGTACAGTACGTCTGAACTCCTCAGACTAATAGTATAACAGTTATGTGTCTAGCCAATTGAGATAGTCAGAAACGGTGCAATGCAGAACACCGTCAATAGCCTCTGCAGGTATTTTCGGGTGGCTCTCTGCCCCCAGGACTAGATTGGAGCCCCTCGGACACTCTCCGTGCCCTGCACAATTATGCATTCAAGTCAGGAGGGTCACGGACCCATATTATGGCGCTAGACAGTCATGGATAGTACAAGTAATGGGAGCCACAACAGCTCAAGAGTCTAAGAGAGTACTAGATGAATAGACGAGATAGTAGAGTGAACGTGAATAGATGAGAGTACAAGGATAGTAGATGAGATAGGGTATAATCGTTAAAAACAATAAACCACGATAGTAACGGTTGCACAGCACCAGGTCGGGTACGGCAGTCTGGTAGAAGAAGTCACCACCGCCCACTAGCCGTGCTAAGAACACTGGCCAGGTGGTCCGGCGTGATCACAAGATAAGAGAGATCTTACTAAGGCCGTTTGGATCGTACTGATCCTAAGAGTGTAATGGGATTTAAAGGGTACACCAGCTCGTCGGCAATGGACGCGTGTGCCAAAGCCAAGAAGACTTACGGAGGTCTTGACAAGGATTCCTAGTCCAGTCGAGAGTATTCCCGGTGGAGAGGTGGTCCAGGTCAAGGGAAAGTGTTGTAAAACGGGTCGTCGTGCCTCGAGTGCTCGAAGGCCGAGGGAAAACGATAACGGTATTTAAATGCGTGAGTAAAAACGGAAATAATTGTATTTAATAAAATAGGGTAATTTAGTCATTTATTTCGCTAAGTACAAGATACATTATTGCATAAATTATTAGGGTCAAATGGCAATTAATAAAGTATGTGTGTGTAAGTGTAAAGAGATCCTGAGGATATGACAAGTCGTGTAAATGTCCTTTTAAAATAATTAAATTTATATCATTATGCCATTTATTAACTTGCCAAGTCGGGTTAACTATATCATGGTTTAATCATGGCTAATTGGGGTATAAAGCTTAAACAACAGGGCATATGTACAATTTTTCCATTC
The DNA here is from genome assembly GCA_014218235.1 of Colocasia esculenta. Lineage (NCBI taxonomy): Eukaryota > Viridiplantae > Streptophyta > Magnoliopsida > Alismatales > Araceae > Colocasia > Colocasia esculenta. Next base: position 7,288 of record JACBKR010004325.1, on the reverse strand, counting down.
TGGTCGAATCATGAAAACGCGGCGGACTTACCCGTCGCGATTCGGATCGCGTCGGGGCGGCCGGGCGCGACAGGTGGAACGGCCGATCTGGCTCGGTCCAGGAAGGGAACGCGGTGGCGAGGCCCGCCGCGTTCAAGACGCGACCTGGCGGCCGACCGCGACCCTCCTGTTATCGCGGCGTATCGTGCCGCCGCGATATCAGGGACGGTTCGGGTTTTTCCCTTTTTTTTCAGGGTTGATACTGGATGACACAGGGCTCTTCTAACTTCAATATAAAACGTATAATGACCAAAAATCACGAATCCAGTTTCAAATGAAAGTAGGTACATAGATCTATCAACATGCATGATTAATTTGAAATTAGACAAGATTTAGACATGCTTTGAACAGGTTACATTCCGATGACCTAAACAGGCATAGCAGGGTTCAATGAATTAATTAGAGCTAAATACATGATGAAAAATTCTGAAACTAGGGGCGTTCGAAAGCTAACACGAAGTAGTATTTTAGAGAATTTCTCATGGTGTGGGATCAAGTATGCACGGAGTTTAAAGGTAAACTTGAAGAGTCGGGTACAAGCAATAGACAGGATCAAAGATTTAATTCTCCCTCATGAGAGATGAAATCAGGCATGACTGGGGGCGTTTGAAAGATAATAAGATGCAGTATATATGAGAATTTTATCATCATATGAGAGCAAGTACATTTGGGAATTAGAGAAAACATAAGAGTTCAGTTCATGGTAACAGTAGGATTTCACGAATTAAATTCACCCAAATGGATGAGCGAAATACAAACAGACCATAGGGCTTTTGAAGAGGATCATGAAGTCTACCTAGGGTACTTTTTCACGATTTTTCTTGAGAGATTGCCTACGTTTCATGCGTTTAAGAAATCCTAGGCTTGAAGACGAGGTAGAAGATGAAATCCTCTTGCTCCAAGCTCCTTCCTTCTTGCTCTCTCGTCCTCAACTCCTCTCTGTCCCCTAGAGCCTCAACAATGATCTATGGGGTGGTAGGGTCGAATTTGGGTGTGTATGGCTTGGTTTAAGATTCCTACTCTTCTAAAACTCTTCCTTTCCCTTCAAACTCCTAATTTTCCTTATTTTCTCTTATTCTTGCATATCCCACCTAATAGGATGATGAGAGGCTAATTTCGTGGGTAAGGGTTTGGGTAAGGTTAGAACTCTTTTTAGGACATTTATAAGCTAGTTTAGTCATTATCTTACCCCTTTTAATTTATTTAAATATTAACTCTGAATTTACACATTTTTCTCATCCTTTTCTAACATTTATCACTAGTTGGCTTAGGGAGATATCTAAATTCGTGGGTAATAGTTTAGGATAGGATTAGGACTCTTTTTAGGATATTTATAACCCTTTTTAATATTTACTTATCCATTTTTAATTTATTTAATAATTAACTCCGAATTTCCACATTTATCTCCCCTATTCTAGCATTTATCCACTAATTGGCTTGGGGAGAGATCTAATTTCGTGGCTAATGTGTTAGGATGGGATTAGGACTCTTTTAGGGATTATATATATATCATTATTATTTATCTAATCCCTTTTTCTAATTATTACATATATTTAATCTGAATTTCACTTAATTAACTCCCATCTCATGGTGGGCTCTTCTTATTTGGGCCCAACATCAATGTTAGGACCATTAATAAAACCCATTACCAATTTGACTTAATGGGTATAGATTTAATTTCAATTATTCACCCTTTATCCTTATGTAAATCTATTTATCACACTTATTCAATAATTTTTATTTTTAAATTGATTAAATATTATTCATGCCAATATTCTAACCTTCATCATTTGGGCTCTTACTCTTGGCCCAATAACTCTGTGTGTGTTAATTGTACAACCCATGTACTTACTTTACTTAATGAATTTTTAATTATCCTTTTATTAGAGAATTTATTCATGGGCCAAGATTGTCCATTGGTCCAAATATCATAATGGGCTATCGACCCATATTATTTTAAAGTCTACCCACATGTTTATTTTAATTTATACTCCACTTTGGATCATAAATAATGGATTCTTCGACTTATTCCTTAATACGCTAATAAGTCGCATAATTTCTTAAACTCAGTCTAAATGATTTTTCTATGTCCAAATTCCATGATGGGTCATTAGAGAATATTATTTAGAGTATAACTATTATTTTTTCAGAATTTTTTATAGGCGTTTATACCCATGCATAAGATGCGTACCTTTTAACTAATTGAATTTATTATTGATAAATTTCAATTTATCCATAGTTTTTAATTAATAGATTTTCGGGGTACTACATCCTCCCCACTTAAATAGAATTTGGTCCCCAAATTCATATGATATGATATGACTACCAATTTACTCAGAATATATCATTCCATCATCTCCACTAATCCTGCGAGCAATAGCATTTAATTTATTTCCATTTTGACTTTGGGTACTAAGGTATTACTAAGTTGATGCATGTATATTTATAATGTATTCAGATCTTAACCATGGTTCTACCCAATCCTCACATAGGTATGGTGGTTGACTTAGACACGTGTCAGGGCAGTTCACCTAGAACATCCTAGACTTAAAATATCTTATTAAGGACATCCTGGCTCTGATACCAACTGTCATGCCCCGCCAATTTAGCAGCAGAATAAATCGGGGAGACATGAACAACGTGTATGGTAATGTAAATTGCGCATACATTCGCAAATATCAGAGCAACTAATGAACAATAATTACAATAAAACTCATCATTTTATTGATAATTCATCTAAACTATTACAACCACTAATTCAGAGCCAAAACATAGGGCTCAATGACTTTATTACATTGGAAATGATAACTAAGCAACTAACTAAACTAACTCTAGGGTACTAAGGACATTCCATCGCTATGACTTCAGGACGCTCATCACTCCAGTCCAATCCCGTTGTTGTGTGTAAGGTCGCACTTGACTTACCTGAAAACACAATAACAAATACGAATGGTGAGCGATAACGCTCAGTAGGACTTAATATCTCGTGTAAACAAGCATGCTTTAAGTGATTAATGTCTTGTAACGCAGGTTAACTAGAGAAAATGATCAAGTATAGTCAAGAGAGAATAGTACATGATAAGGGATTGATGGCATACTAGAATGATATCATGCGATAACATGTGAACGATAATACACTTCACAAGAATATTGCAAAACTAGAATGATAGAGAAAAGACCATATAACAAGATAACGTATATTAAAATGACATGTAATAGGATAGCTTGTATCAAGGTGGCGTGTAACGAGATAGCTTGTATATCAAGATAGCGTGTAACGAGATTGCATGTAAAGAGATAGCGTGTAAAATGATAACATGTAATGAGATAAAGTGTATGATTGCACCACGGTGCACTAGTCGAGTACGACAATAGTCACTTTGGGACAGTAGCCGTTTAACGATAGTACATTTCATCTGAACTCCTCAGACTAATGTATAACAGTCAGTGCTAGCACAATAATAGCACCAAATGGTACAGTATGTCTGAACTCCTCAGACTAATAGTATAATAGTATGTGTCTAGCCAATGTAGAGATAGTCAGAACCGGTGCAATGCAGAACACTGTCAATAGCCCCTGCAGGTATTTTCGGGTGGCTCTCTGCCCCCAGGACTAGATTGGAGCCCCTCGGACACTCTCCGTGCCCAGCACAATTATGCATTCAAGTCAGGAGGGTCACCGGACCCATATTATGGCGCTAGACAGTCATGGATAGTACAAGTAATGGGAGCCACAACAGCTCAAGAGTCTCAAGAGAGTACTAGATGAATAGACGAGATAGTAGAGTGAACGTGAATAGATGAGAGTACAAGGATAGTAGATGAGATAGGGTATAATCGTAAAACAACGATAAACTACGATAGTAACGGTTGCACAGCACCAGGTCGGGTACCGGCAGTCTGGTAGAAGAAGTCACCACCGCCACTAGCCGTGCTAAGAACACTGGCCAGGTGGTCCGGCGTGATCACAAGATAAGAGAGATCTTACTAAGGTCGTTAGATCGTACTGATCCTTAAGAGTGTAATGGGATTTAAAGGGTACAACTAGCTCGTCGGCAATGGACGTGCGCCAAAGCCCAGAAGACTTACGGAGGTCTTGACAAGGATTCCCTAGTCCAGTCGAGAGTATTCCAGATGGAGAGGTGGTCCAAGTCAAGGGAAAGTGTGTAAAACGGGTCCGTCGTGCCTCGAGTGCTCGAAGGCCGAGGGAAAACGATAACGGTATTTAAAATACGTGAGTAAAAACAGAAACAATTGTATTTAAATAAAATAGGGTAATTTAGTCATTTATTTTGCTAAGTTACCAAATACATTATTGCATAAATTATTAGGGTCAAATGGCAATTAATAAAGTCATGTGTGTGTAAGTGTAAAGAGATCTTGAGGATATGACAAGTCATCCAAATGTCCTTTTAAAATAATTAAATTTATATCATTAATGCCATTTATTAACTTGCCAAGTCGAGTTAACTATATCATGGTTAATCATGGCTAATTAGGGGTATAAAGCTTAAACAATAGGGCATATGTATAATTTTTCCATTCTGGTCGGATTTATGAAAACGCGGCGGACTTACCCGTCGCAATTCGGATCGCGTCGGGGCGGCGGGCGCGACAGGTGGAACGGCCGGTCTGGCTCGGTCCGGGAAGGGAACGCGGTGGCGAGGCCCACCGCGTTCAAGACGCGACCTAGCGGCCGGACCGCGACCTCCTGTTATCGCGGCGTATCGCGCCGCCCTATATCAGGGACGGTCCGGGTTTTTCCCTTTTTTTCAGGGTTGATACTGGATGACATAGGGCTCTTCTAAATTCAATAAAATCGTATACTAACCCACAAATCACGAATCCAATTTCAAATGAAAGTAGACACAGAGATCTATCAGCATGCACGATTAATTTATAATTAGACAAGATTTAGGCATGCTTTGAATAGGTTACATTCTGATGACCTAAACAGGCACAGTCAAAGTTCAATGAATTAATTAGAGGTAAATACATGATGAAAAATTCTGAAATTAGGAGCGTTCGAAATCTAACATGAAGTATTATTTTAGAGAATTTTCTCATGGTGTGGGATCAAGTATGTACGGAGTTTAAAGGTAAACTTGAAGAGTTAGGTACAAGCAACAGACAGAGATTCAAAGATTTAATTCTCCCTCATGGGATATCAAAATCAAGCAAGGCTAGGGGCGTTTGAAAGATAATAAGATGTAGTATATATGAGAATTTTATCATGGCATGAGAGCAAGTACATGTGGGGAATTAGAGAAAACATAAGAGTTCGGTTCATGGTAACAGCGGGAATTCACGAATTAAATTCACCCAAATGGATGAGCAAAATACAACCAGATTAGAGCGCTTTTGAAGAGGATCAAGAAGTCTACCTAGGTTAATTTTCTCACGGTTTTTGCTTGAGAGATTGCCTACTTTTTATGCATTTAAGAAATCCTAGGGCTTGAAGATGAGGTAGAAGATGAAATCCTCTTGCTCCAAGCTCCTTCCTTCTTGCTTCTCTCGTCCTCAACTCCTCTCTTTGTCCCCTGGAGTTTCAACAATGATCTATGGGGTGGTAGGGTCGAATTGGGGTGTGTATGGTTTGGTTTAAGAGTCCTACTCTTCTAAAACTCTTGCTTTCCCTTCAAACTCTTAATTTTCCTTATTTATCTCCTTATTTCTTGCATTATTCCACCTAATAGGATAGATGAGAGGCTAATTTCGTGGGTAAAGGATTTGGGTAAGGTTAGAACTCTTTTTAGGACATTTATAAGCTAGTTTAGTCATTATCTTACCCCTTTTTAATTATTTAAATATTAACTCCGAATTTACACATTTTTCACATCCTTTTCTAACATTTATCACTTAGTTGGCTTGAGGAGAGATCTAAATTCGTGGGTAATAGTTTAGGATAAGATTAGGACTCTTTTTAGGATATTTATAACCCTTTAATATTTATCTTATCCATTTTTAATTTATTTATTAATTAACTCCGAATTTCCACATTTATCTCCCCTATTCTAGCATTTATCCACTAATTGGCTGGGGAGAGATCTAATTTCGTGGCTAATGTGTTAGGATGGGATTAGGACTCTTTTAGGGATATATATATATATATATATATATATTATGTATTATTTTATCTAATCCCTTTTTCTAATTATTACTATATTTAATCCGAATTTCACTTAATTAACTCTCATCTCATGGGGGGCTCTCTTATTTGGCCCAACAATCCATGTTAGGACCATTATAAAACCCATTACCATTTGACTTAATGGGTATAGATTTAATTCCAATTATTCACCCTTTATCCTTATTGAAATCTTTTATCACACTTATTCAAGTAATTTCATATTTTTAAATTGATTAAATATTATTCATGCCAATATTTCTAACCTTCATCATTTGGGCTCTTACTCTTGGCCCAATAACTCGTGTGAACTTAATTGTACAACCCATGTACTTACTTTACTTAATGGATTTTTAATTATCCTTTTATTAGAGAATTTATTCATGGGCCAAGATTGTCCATTGGTCCAAATATCATAATGGGCGATCGACCTATATTATTTAAAGTCTACCCACATGTTTATTTTAATTTATACTCCACTTTGGATCATAAAATAATGGATTCTTCGACTTATTCCTTAATTACGCTAATAAGTCCCAGAATTTCTTAAACTCGGTCTAAAGATTTTTCTATGCCCAAATTCTATGATGGTCATTAGAGAATATTATTTAGAGTATAACTATTATTTTTACAGAATTGTTTTATAGGGGTTTATACGCATGCAATAATGATGCGTACCCTTTAACTAATTGAATTTTATTACTTATAAAATTTCAATTTATCCATAATTTTTAATTAATAGATTTTTCGGGGTACTACACCATCTCCTTCCTCATGCGAGTCGGGGATCTCTTTGTTAAGGGGAAGTGAAGGTCTTCACCTTCCCAAGAACTGGTTAGGATTCTATCTCTTTTCTTTCTTAATCCTGTCTCCTACCTTTGCTAAAGAATTCATGAATACCTACATACCTGCCTTTGAACTTGAGAGTTCTCTTAAGAATTGTGTGTCTGTTCCTATAATTGCGTTTTAGTATGTGTGTTTGTAGGATTCATCTAGTTCTTCCTTAATCATGTCCTCCACAATGACAAATAACTCATGTTGAGTAATCAAGTTGATACTTCTGTAAAACCTACTCTTCTTCATGTAGCTTTGATAAACACTCTCACGTTGGGAGGAGGAATA
>JACBKR010004324.1:0-24545 GCA_014218235.1 Colocasia esculenta | reverse complement strand
TTTAGTAAATTGGAAAGTGGCCAGTACCACTTTCTCTCTATTAGTGCATTGCATCACCTGGAAAATCCTTTCTATCTCCTCTTGCCAATTCTCTGCCTCATCTGATCAGGGGATCCAGAGAAACGAGGAGGGTTTAAACTCCTAAAATTCCGGTGCAGATCACCGGCTCCATTCCTTGCAGCTCCAGCCTGATTTCCAGCCTGAACTACATTTTGTAATGCCTGGTCAATCCAGCCACGGTTTCTTGCATACTTGCCACTGATTACGAGCCATTGCAGTTGAGTGTAAGAGTTATGAGGGTTCCTGAGAAAAGGATGGAAACCAATTAATGTCTCTAGATACATTATAAGAGTCAATGGGTAGGAGTGTTTAATTCTTGCTAACATATTCCCAGTCTCTACCCATTCTCACCAGGTACTATATTTAATTCCATGACCTAGGTTCCATAGGTATCTCCTATTCCTGAGACATATATCCTATTTGGTATTCCTAGGCTCTGATACCACTAAACTGTCACGTCCGAGAATTACGCAGCGGATATTAGTTCGAAGAATTCGAGACGTGAACAGTCGGCAAATAAGCCTCTAGCTAGCACGCACTAAATGTATAACACATACATCATCATAGGGCCCAAATATTGAACTCAACTAAACTTTTATTCAAATCTCAACTCATTGTATTCCAAATGGAAACTATTACAGGACTAAGACTCAATAAAAGCAAAAGTACATAATTCCTCACTTCCTACTACATTTCTAACACTCAAAATAAACTAACTATAGATAGACTCATATTGGAACGCTCTTCACTCGGACGCATTCCCATCCTCGACTTGCTCTTCCTCTTGATCTTCATAGTCACCTAGATTGGGTAAAAGTAGGGGATGAGCAAACTAGCCCAGTAGGATTTATATCTCAATGCGGGCAATGATATAAGTGATTAACAATTTAGAACTAGGTAAGCACGATGAATGTCATGATATGCATGACGAATGAAACAATTAAAACATGATGCATGAAACAAGCTAGATAGAGAGTGATCATGATAGAGCAAGAATATAACGAGCAATAGGTTGTCAAGAGCGAGGCATGTAACAAGCACGCAAGATATCATGTAATTGCAATAAATGCAGGATGGCCATATCACGCAAGCAAGCAAGCAAGAATGTACGAGCACGATCAAGTAACACTAATCCGGCACGTAGACACTAATGTACACCAAGAAAAGATCCATCAAGAATGTACACCAGGACACGTATGTGGTTGTTGTATCTATCATTCAACAAGCAAGCAAGACTCCCAGCGCAGATGCAACGCCAGTAATCATTATACCCCATGGTTAACAGTATATTATGACTCGCCGTCATTGGGGCTAGACTGGAGCCCTTGGACACACGCCGTGCCTGTCAGCATCTCATGTAAAATTTTAAATGTAGATACCCACAGTCAAATAATGGCCAATGAGAGTTTCAATAAGTAAGCATGTGTAATGTCATGTTCATGATGATGATGGGAACAAGTAATAAGTAATTGAACATGATTTTCAATTGATAACAATGGTCAAGAGATAAATTCGGCAGCATCATGGTACGATTTATACTTTAGTTCAATCTTTACATTAATGGCTTGGTCTAGATTGTAAATCACACTCACGAGATCAAGAAGAGAAACAGAAGTGCACGCTATCTCCAGGGAACTTCAATGGTACAACCAACTCGTCGGCCCTGTGGGAATCCATGGTCAGAGGAGATTACGGAGGCCTTGGTGGAAAAGGTCGCTAGTCTACCGATTCAGAATGACCGGTAGAGAGTTTCCAATTTCCAAGAAAAGGGCTGCCTAGAGGTGCAAGTGTGTAGTGATGTACGCGTGTCTATTCTCAAACCATCGGTTTCAAAATCTGGGAAGCACTTAACATGATGGCACGAATTGAATAATGCATTTAACTACACATGGGTTTGCAAGATTTTAAGAAACAATTTATCATTTTAAACATGGTAGAATAATGGAGAGAGATAAATCATGAGTTTGCATGAATGGATCATAACATTTAAGGAGCAATTAGAATAGCATTCATATAATTGAAGCTTTTAAATGGGTTAATCACTTTTAAGCCATTAAAATAAACCACCATGCAATGATCAGACCCAAAATATGTGAAATTACACACTAAATATCATATTAACCAGACCTCGGGTATAGCGGTTAGGTTTGCAAGAAAGTAAGTGGGTTTTAGTAAAATCTTGAGATCGCGACAGGAACATATAAGGAAAGCGACAGGGCTGTCAGGCCCGGGGTCAGGTCGCGACAGACCCCAGTAAGGGTCGCGCTGGGTCGGGGCCAGAACGCGACAGGGTTATGTGAGAACGCGACAGAGCGTGGTCAGATCAGGCAGCAGGGTCGCGACGGAGCGCTTCGTCGCTTTCAGAACGCGACGGCGGTGCTGTCGCGACAAGACCTCAGAATGCGGCTATCAGGCCGTCGCCTTCACAGGGTCTGCGCCTGACGGCGACAGAGAAAGGACATGTTCTGGATTGCGGTCTAGAACTGCCTTATATGACACAAGGTGTTTCTAAAATAGAGAACAATTTGTACAGGGTATGAAAAATAACGAAACCGGTCTTAAACTAATCTAGACATGCAAGGGTACTTCCAGTAAATCAGAATTAGAAATTATTGAGGGTTTTGACAGGCTTTAATCAAGTCAATTCCATGTATAAGACAAGTGTAACCTGAAGACGTAGTTTCATGCAGCAACCCTCTTACCATGCTTATAACTCTCTAACAATGGGATTTAGACAAAACGTTCAACACAAAACTTGACGAGGACATCTAGTAGAATAACTTCATGTTATGAGTTTACTCTAATTCGGTTTTAATTCGTGCAACATATAAGAACAGAAAAAGCCCTAACAGTGCGCGACTTTGGAAAAACACTTATAATTCAAAATATACTAAATGAAATTCGATGAAACTAGTGGGAAATGAAAGTTAACTTGATGCTCTACACATTGGTATAGGATATGTTAAGGTTTGGCCCGAGAAAACCTACCTTATGGGTTGAAGAAGTCCCATTTTTCCAGAAATCCTGTGTTCAGACCACTTGGAGGAAAACGCTTACTACTCCGTGTATACTGCATGGAATTTGGGCATTCCACTTGAGTTAGAACGTAGACTTGACCCTCTTTCCAGGGGTATAGCCTTACAAGGTTTGGTTTAGGTTTGACTCACCTTTGGTCGACTTCAAGTGGACGGTTTGTGCAGGTCGCAGCAGACGAGAAGGGGAAGAAGAAGCTTGGGTGGGGTTCCACAGCTCCTCAGCCACCAAGAGCTCCTCCACACGACCCTATCAAGTTCTAAAACTCGTCCCTAAGTTTTGGTGAAGAGTATTTAAGCAACCATGGTGTTTAGGAGTCCTATTATGACTAGGAAAGCCAAGTTGCGGTTTTGACAGGTAGTTTCCTATTTTTGAGGATTTCTTCCTCCCTTAGTGTGTGAGCTTTAGGAACCTCCCACCATAGTTAGGCACGAATTTGGGTTGCCAAGAATGCATGATTGCATCCCAAATCAACTCAAATTGCCTCTTTCTAATTTCAACCTATTTAGAGTTACGAATTTCTATGCATTTTCTTGCTTCATTTGATTTTTGGGCCAAATGATGTCTACTGGCCAATTATGATATTAGGTCATTAATATATAATGTTAGAAGTCTCTCCAACATTTTTATTTAATTTATGGTTGCGTCGTATTTCCGTGTTAACGGTTTTCCGACTTGTTTCCTAATTTGGATAATCGGTCACAATAACTCTAAACCTAGCCTAAATGATTTTTATTGACCCAAATTTCTTGATGGGTCATTAGAGGATATTATTTGGAGTCCATATATGATTTTATTTAATTTTCTGACTCATCCAGTACGTGTGATAACGATTTTACGACTTATTTATGAATTACGATAATAAGTCGTAAAACACTTTAAACTTGGCTAATCGATTTTTGTTGGCACAATTTCTTTGTGGAAACATTAGGAATAATGTGTGGGGTTGATTTATAATTTTTATGGAATTTTTCGATGTGTTTTAGCACATACGATAATGATACGTAATTTAAATACTCTGATATTATGGAAATATTTATTTCCATTACTTTGAATTAAAATTTCCGGGGTGCTACACCCTCCCCCACTTAAGATAATTTGGTCCCCAAATTTATGTATAGAAAATTATTGTACAAGTGAGGCGTACGTACTTGTGAATAACTCCGGGTATCTTTTGCGCATTGCTTCCTCGGTTTCCCACGTGTCATCCTCATCCAAGCGTTGATTCCATCTAACTCTTACTAGTGGAATAACCTTGTTCCTTAGTTGGCGCAGTTCCCGGTCCACGATCTTAATTGGCTTCTCTTGATATGTTTCGTCTTTGTTGAACTCCAGAAGCTCGTATTCTATGACATGCCATGGATCTCGTACATACTTTTTCAACATGGATATGTGAAACACATTGTGTATTCCGTCCATTTGTGGTGGTAAAGCGAGACGATATGCCACCTTACCGACTCTTTCAAGGATTTCGAAAGGCCCGACAAACCTTGGTGACAACTTGCCTTTAATGCCAAAACACCTGATCCCACGGCCTGGAGACACCTTTAAGAATACATGTTCACCCACCTGAAACTCCAGGTCTCTCCTTCTGTTATCTGCATATGCCTTTTGTCTTTGCTGCGCCACTGCCATTCTTTCTTAATAAGCTTTACCTTCCTTGTGGTTTCCCTTATCATCTCTGGTCCTAACATTTGTTTTTCTCCAACTTCATACCAGCATATTGGAGATCGGCAACTCCTGCCATAGAGTGCTTCAAATGGTGCCATTTGAATGCTAGCTTGATAGCTATTATTGTAGGCGAACTCCCAGAGGTAAGTGTTCGTGCCAGCTACCTCCAAAATCTAGGACACATGCTCTAAGCATATCTTCAATCACCTGGTTGGTTCTCTCCGTCTGACCATCTGTCTGTGGATGGAAAGTCGTGCTAAAGTTTAGTTTAGATCCCAAGGAGTAATGCAGTCCTTTCAAAAGTGGGATGTGAACCTAGGGTCTCTATCAGACACGAAAGACACCGGTACTCCATGTAATCTGACTATTTCCTTCACATACAATGCGGCTAGAACATCCACTGACCACTTATTCTTCACTGGCAAGAAGTGAGCCGACTTAGTTAAGCGGGTCGACTATAACCCAGATACCATCGAATCCACCTCTAGATTTGGGTAGTCCGAAAAAAAGTCCATCCCTATACCTTCCCATTCCATGCCGGAATTTCTAGGGGTTTGAGTATACCTGCGGGTCGCAAGTGTTCCGCCTTGACCCTTTGACATGTTAAACAATGGGCGACATATTCCGCCACCTCTCTCTTATTAGGCCACCAGAAGCTTCTTTTCAAATCTTGATACATTTTGGTAGTTCCAGGATGAATAGTATATCTAGTCTTGTGAGCCTCATCCATAATCATTTTCTTTGTCTCCGCAAGGTCGGGTACACAGACTCGATCCCGGAACAATAGCCTTCCATCTTCAGTTAATGAGAAATCCGGCCTCTGGTCCAGATTAGCCTTAATCTCCACAAGTACAGGGTCATTGTTGGGTGTTGCGATGTCCTCCAATAGTGTGGGTTGTGGTCTAACACTAGCAACAAGCATCCCTTCTCTTTGATGTCAGCATCAATATTTAACTTGGCGAAGTCTTCTAATAACTTCCATTCGTCTACCATTAAACATGACAATGTGATCATTGGCTTTCTACTTAGAGCATCTTCCACAGCATTTGCTTTTCCTGGATGATATTGGATCGTGAAGTCGAAGTCTTTGAGATACTCCAACCACCTCCGTTGTCTCATATTCAAGTCCTGCTGAGAAAACAGATACTTCAAGCTTTTATGGTCAGAAAACACAATGAATTTCTCACCATATAGATAATGACGCCATATCTTCAAGGTGAAGACTACAGCCGCTAGCTCCAGATCATGTACAGGATAATTATCCTCGTGCTTCTTCCATTGTCTGGACGCGTAGCATATGACTTTCCCATGTTGCATCAGCACACAGCCAAGGCCGATCCCGGATGCATCGGTGTATACTTCAAAACTACCCCCAGCAACTGGCAGGGTCAGTACGGGTGCTGAGGTAAGGTGCTCTTTCAATGCCCTGAAACTTTCTTCACATTCATCAGTCCATGCGAACGGATTCTCCTTCTGGTAAGCCTGGTCAATGGTACAACTATCTTTGAGAAATCTTTAATGAAGCGTCGATAATACCGGCTAACCCCAGAAAGCTCCTAATCTCCGACACCGTTGTCGGCCTTTCCCAGTTCTTACCGCCTCCACCTTAGATGGATCCACAGAGATTCCCTCCTTGGATATGATGTGACCAAGGAAAGACACTTCCTCCATCCAGAATTCACACTTACTAAGTTTAGCATAGAGTTGATTATCTCTGAGCACTTGTAAAGCAATCTTCAAGTGTTCCTCGTGTTCTTCTTTGGATTTGGAGTAAATGAGGATGTCATCAATGAACACCACTATAAACTGGTCCAAGTATGGCCTATAAATATTGTTCATAAGTTGCATGAAAGCCGCTGGGGCATTTGTTAAACCAAACGGCATGACCACGAACTCATAGTGACCATATCTACTTGGAACGCAGACTTGTGAATATCCTCTCCTTTATTCTTAGTTGATGGTAGCCTGATCTTAGATCTATCTTAGAGAAATATTGTGCACCGGAGATCTGGTCAAACAGCTCGTCGATGCGGGGCAGTGGATACTTATTCTTATTGTCAACTGTTTAACTGACGGTAATCAATGCATAGCCTTGTCCCGTCCTTCTTTCTGACAAATAGCACTGGCGCTCCCCACGGGGATGTGCTAGGCCTGATAAAACCTTGATCTAGCAATTCTTGGATCTGTCTCTTCAACTCCTGCAATTCAACAGGGGACATGCGGTACGGGCTTTCGAAACAGGGGCTGCCCCAGGGAGTAACTCAATGGTGAAGTTTACCTCCGCTCAGGTGGTATACCAGGTAATTCCTCTGGAAATACATCAGGATAGTCCCTGGCTATTGGAATGTCTTCTAGGGTCGGTTTCTTCTTTTCAGTTGCCAAAACGGAAAGTAGAAAGCATCACAACCCTGGTTGATCAGCTTAGAAGCCTTTAAGGAGGATATCAAGATAGGGTGTTTGTGATAACGGGTGCCAAGTAGTGATAGAGTGGAAGGTTTGGTCCTTTAAAAGTGACCCTCCTATGGCGACAGTTTACATCGGCATCATATTCAATTAGCCAATCGACACCCAAAATGGCATCATAACCCTTCATGTCTAAACAGATAAGGTCGGCAGGGAGATTGTGCCCTCCAATTATAGTTTCACATTTCGGCAAGTAGGAGAGTGAGTTCAGATTCTGAGCCTAGTGAGAGGCTACAGTGATCTTGGATTTCAAGGGGACAGGTTTGACAGGTAGAGTTGCAGCAAATGTGGTGGAAATAAATGAATAAGCAGCTCCAGTATCAATAAGCACAAATGCAGGTTGAGAGTGTATGGAAATGGTACCTTCCACCATACCCCTTCCTCGGGTAGGTCAGCTTCTATGACAGCATTAAGGCGTCCCTGACGCCGTGGTGCATTCTGAGCTCTACCTGGTTGGTCCTTCATCATTGGACAGTCAGGAATACGGTGATCACGACCACCACATCTCAAGCATGCCCCGAGCTTCTTCCAGCATTCCTCAGCTCGGTGTCCTGGTTTATCACAGAATCTGCAGTTCTCAGCCAACTGCCTACCTTCCATTTTGACTCTTTTGTCTCCACAACATCTCTTCCGGCATTGGCCTCTTGTTGTTGTTGTGACGTTGTTGTTACGAAAGGTTGGAGCAATATTAGGTGCTCCCTTCTTGACGAAGACCAGCTTGGAGTTGTCCTTGCCCCTCATGCCTTCCACTTTGGCCATGGTGTCTTCTACCAGCTGAGCTCTTTGACCATCTCAGTGTAAGTTTGAATATTGTGTGGTCCGAGCCTTTCAATGACATGGGCCTGAGCCCGTCCATGAAACGGTTAGCCTTTAATCTTCTGTTCCCACCAAATGTGGGGCATACACAGCAAGTCGTGCAAACTGAGCCTCATACTCAGCCACGGACATCCCTTTCTATTTTAGTCGGCAAACTCTGCTGCCTTCTTCTCCTTGACTCTCTCAGAGAAATACTTTCCTCGGAATATCTCCAGGAATCCGGCCCACTCCAGTTCAGCTACATTTGGCAGGTGGGCCGAGGTGGCCTTCCACCATGCTCGAGCATCTTTAGTAAATTGGAAAGTGGCCAGTACCACTTTCTCTCTATTAGTGCATTGCATCACCTGGAAAATCCTTTCTATCTCCTCTTGCCAATTCTCTGCCTCATCTGGATCAGGGGATCCAGAGAAACGAGGAGGGTTTAAACTCCTAAAATTCCGGTGCAGATCACCGGCTC
Source organism: Colocasia esculenta (assembly GCA_014218235.1). Taxonomy (NCBI): domain Eukaryota; kingdom Viridiplantae; phylum Streptophyta; class Magnoliopsida; order Alismatales; family Araceae; genus Colocasia; species Colocasia esculenta. The sequence goes on along the minus strand of JACBKR010004324.1, from coordinate 16,045 downwards.
CATTCCTTGCAGCTCCAGCTTGATTTCCAGCCTGAACTACATTTGTAATGTCTGGGTCAATCCAGCCACGGTTTCTTGCATAACTTGCCACTGATTACGAGCCATTGTAGTTGAGTGTAAGAGTTTTGAGAGTTCCTGAGAAAAGGATGGAAACCAATTAATGTCTCTAGATACATTATAAGAGTCATGGGTAGGAGTGTTTAATTCTTGCTAACATAACCCAGTCTCTACCCATTCTCACCAGGTACTATATTTAAGTTCCATGACCTAGGTTCCATAGGTATCTCCTAATCCTGAGACATATATCCTATTTGGTATTCCTAGGCTTTGATACCACTAAAACTGTCACGTCCCGAGAATTACGCAGCGGAAATAGTTCGAAGAATTCGAGACGTGAACAGTCGGCAAATAAGCCTCTAGCTAGCACGCACTAAATGTATAACAACATACATCATCATAGGGCCCAAATATTGAACTCAACTAATCTTTTATTCAAATATTAACTCATTGTATTCCAAATGGAAACTATTATAGGACTAAGACTCAATAAAAGCAAAAGTACATATTCCTCACTTCCTACTACATTGTTCTAACACTCAAAATAAACTAACTATAGATAGACTCATAATGGAACGCTCTTCACTCAGACGCATTCCCATCCTCGACTTGCTCTTCCTCTTGATCTTCATAGTCACCTAGATTGGGTAAAAGTAGGGGATGAGCAAACTAGCCCAGTAGGATTTATATCTCAATGTGCGGGCAATGATATAAGTGATTAACAATTTAGAACTAGGTAAGCACGATGAATGTCATGATATGCATGGACGAATGAAACAGATTAAAACATGATGCATGAAACAAGCTTAGATAGAGAGTGATCATGATAGAGCAAGAATATAACGAGCAATAGGTTGTCAAGAGCGAGGCATGTAACAATCACGCAGGATATCATGTAAATTGCAATAAATGCAGGATGGCCATATCACGCAAGCAAGCAAGCAAGAATGTATGAGCACGATCAAGTAACACTAATCCGGCACGTAGACACTAATGTACACCAAGAAAAGATCCATCAAGAATGTACACCAGGACACGTGTATGTGGTTGTTGTATCTATCATTCAACAAGCAAGCAAGACTCCCAGTGCAGATGCAACGCCAGTAATCATTATACCTCATGGTTAACAATATATTATGACTCGCCGTCATGGGGCTAGACTGGAGCCTTGGACACACGCCGTGCCCTGTCAGCAATCTCATGTAAATTTTAAATGTAGATACCCACAGTCATTAATAACGGCCAATGAGAGTTTCAATAAGTAAGCTGTGTAATGTCATGTTCATGATGATGATGGGAACAAGTAATAAGTAATTGAACATGATTTTCAATTGATAACAATGGTCAAGAGATAAATTCGGCAGCATCATGGTACGATTTATACTTTAGTTCAATCTTTACATTAATGGCTTTGGTCTAGATTGTAAATCACACTCACGAGATCAAGAAGAGAAAAGAAGAAGTGCACGCTATCTCCAGGGAACTTCAATGGTACAACCAACTCGTCGGCCATGTGGGAATCCATGGTCAGAGGAGATTTACGGAGGCCTTGGTGAAAAGGTCGCTAGTCTACCGATTCAGAATGACCGGTAGAGAGTTTCCAATTTTCCAAGAAAAGGGCTGCCTAGATGTGCAAGTGTGTAGTGATGTACGCGTGTCTCAATTCTCAAACCATCGGTTTCAAACTCGCGGGAAGCACTTAACATGATGGCACGAATTGAATAATGCATTTAACTACACATGGGTTTGCAAGATTTTAAGAACAATAATTATCATTTTAAACATGGTAGAATAATGGAGAGATTAAATCATGAGTTTGCATGAATGGATCATAACATTTAAGGAGCAATTAGAATAGCATTCATATAATTGAAGCTTTTAAATGGGTAATCACTTTTAAGCCATTAAAATAACCACCATGCAATGATCAGACCCAAAATATGTGAAATTACACACTAAATATCATATTAACCAGACCTCGGGTATAGCGGTTAGGTTTGCAAGAAAGTAAGTGGGGTTTTAGTGAAAAATCTTGAGATCGCGACAGGAACATATAAGGAAAGCGACAGGGCTGTCAGGCCCGGGGTCAGGTCGCGACAGACCCCAGTAAGGGTCGCGATGGGTCGGGGCCAGAACGCGACAGGGTTATGTGAAGAACGCGACAGAGTGGTCAGATCAGGCAGCAGGGTCGCGACGGAGCGCTTCGTCGCTTTCAGAACGCGACGGTCGGTGCTGTCGCGACAAGACCTCAGAATGCGGCCTATCAGGCCGTCGCCTTCACAGGGTCTGCGCCTGACGTCGACAGAGAAAGGACATGTTCTTGGATTGCGGTCTAGAACTGCCTTATATTGACACAAGGTGTTTCTAAAATAGAGAACAATTTGTACAGGGTATGAAAAATAACGAAACTGGTCTTAAACTAATCTAGACATGCAAGGGTACTTCCAGTAAATCGGAATTAGAAATTAATGAGGGTTTTGACAGGCTTTAATCAAGTCAATTCCATGTATAAGACAAGTGTAACCTGAAGACGTAGTTTCATGCAGCAACCCTCTACCATGCTTATAACTCTCTAACAATGAGATTTAGACAAAACGTTCAACACAAAACTGACGAGGAAATCTAGTAGAATAACTTTCATGTTATGAGTTTACTCTAATTGGTCTTGAATCACGTGCAACATATTAAGAACAGAAAAAGCCCTAACAGTGCGCGACTTTGGAAAAAACGCTTATAAATCAAAATCTACTAAATGAAATTCGATGAAACCAGTCGGAAATGAAAGTTAACTTGATGCTCTACACATTGGTATAGGATATGTTAAGGTTTGGCCCGAGAAAACCTACCTTATGGGTTGAAGAAGTCCCGTTTTTCCAGAAATCCTGTGTTCAGACCACTTGGAGGAAAACGCTTACTACTCCGTGTATACTGCATGGAATTTGGGCATTACACTTGGGTTAGAACGTAGACTTGACCCTCTTTCAGAGGTATAGGCCTTGCAATGTTTGGTTTAGGTTTGACTCACCTTGGTTTCTGACTTCAAGTGACGGTTTGTGCAGGTCGCAACAGACGAGAAGGGGAAGAAGAACGGCTTGGTGTGGGCGTTCCACAGCTCCTCAGCCACCAAGAGCTCCTCCACACGACCCTAGCAAGTTCTAAAACTCGTCCCTAAGGTTTGGTGAAGAGTATTTAAGCAACCATGGTGTTTAGGAGTCCTATTATGACTAGGAAAGCCAGTTGCGGTTTTGACAGGTTAGTTTCCTATTTTTGAGGATTTCTTCCCTCCCTAGAGTGTGTGAGGCTTTAGGAAACCTCCCACCATAGTTAGGCACGAATTTGGGTTGCCAAGAATGCATGATTGCATCCCAATTCAACTCAAATTGCCTCTTCTAATTTCAGCCTATTTAGAGTTACGAATTTCTATGTATTTTCTTGCTTCATTTGATTTTTGGGCCAAATGTGTCCATTGGCCCAATTATGATATTAGGTCATTAATATATAATGTTAGAAGTCTCTCCAACATTTTTATTTAATTTATGGTTGCGTCGTATTTCCGTGTTAACGGTTTTCCGACTTGTTTCCTAATTTGGATAATCGGTCACAATAACTCTTAACCTAGCCTAAATATTTTTATTGACCCAAATTTCTTGATGGGTCATTAGAGGATATTATTTGGAGTCCATATGATTTTTTATTTAATTTTCTGACTCATCCAAGTACGTGTGATAATGATTTTACGACTTATTTATGAATTACGATAATAAGTCGCAAAACACTTAAACTTGGCTAATCTAATTTTGTTGGCACAATTTTCTTTGTGGAACATTTAGGAATAATGTGGGGTTGATTTATAATTTTTATGGAATTTTCCGATGTGTTTTAGCACATACGATAATGATACGTAAATTTCAAATACTCTGATATTATGGAAATTATTTATTTCCATTACTTTGAATTAAAATTTCCGGGGTGCTACACTGGTACATCTTAGTGTTACCACAGATGATAGAGAATCTAGACCTATGAGCCTCTGCTAAAACATGTTCACGGACATCCACAATATCCGGAACACAGACTCGATGATGAAATCTAATCACTCATCCTCATCACGAGCAAGCCTACCTTCCCACTAACTCCTGGAGTCTAGGGTCGGCCTTCTTTTGCTCGATCACCTCATCCAATACCGAAGACCTAATGGACACTGAGCCATGAAATCCTGACACAATGGCTCTAACTCAGTCATCGCGCAAGCCGCATTCTCCAACATCTTCCATCCTACTGGAGTGATGATCTCTTCCGGCTAAGAGCATCCGCTACGACATTCGCCTTCCCAGGATGATACTGTAGGTCGAAGTCATAGTCCTTAGGAACTCAATCCATCTTCTCTGCCTCAGGTTTAATTCCTTTTGGGAGAAAAGATACCTCAAACTCTTGTGGTCAGTGAACACCTCAAATCTGACACCATAAAGATAGTGCCTTCAGATCTTCAGTGCATGAACCACTGCCTCAAGTTCTAAATCATGAGTCGGATAGTTACGCTCATGCTCCTTCAATTGGTGAGAAGCATACGCTACTACCCTTCCCTACTACATCAACACACAGCCGAAACCAATCTGAGATGCATCTGTGTAGATGGCAAAACCCTCTACACCACTCAGCAACACCAAAACTGGAGCTGAAGTGAGCTTAGCCTTCAATAATTGAAAACTACTCTCACATTCCTCGGACCAAACAAACTTCTCACCCTTCCTGATTAGCTTGGTCAATGGGGCGGCGAGAGATGAAAATCCATCAATAAATCGCCGATAATAACCCGCCAAACCAAGGAAACTACAAATCTCCGAAGGGGTTCTGGGAATCTCCCTGTGACGACCCTCATTATACCGGTACGGTTATACCAACCCACGTCGGTATAGCGAGCGTTGCCACAGTGGGACATTTACCCAACAATGACATTCAGCTGAGATACACGCGAATATAGAATAGAGTAGCGAAGTAAAAGAACTACTGTCTTCATTTATTCATCATCCACATTTACATACATGAAATTTCAATAACATTAAAGAATTTAGAAGTTCACATAATTTGCAATGCTGAAAATTAATACATAGATGTCCACCATTATACATTCTTTCCATGATAACGCTAATACATCGTTCAATTTACATACTATGAAATGCAAAAGTCACAAAGTACTCCAAAGACTAATCTCCGCGTTCGGAGTCCGTCTCCACCGTCTCCTCCAACGGTGCCACGTCACCAACTACACCTGTACGCCGAAGCAAGTAGTGAGTCTAAAGACTCAGCAAGTAACACCACTCATACCATACACGTGCATGTCATAGTAGGCTCTACACACACAATTGCAAGAACTCAACATATATCGTGCTTAACGTTGAAATGAATAACCAATCATGATAATTCTATAAGCAAACACTTGATGCATGCTTTCAGATTTCCTTATCAAGATAACTTCCTAACACGTGTTCTCTAATCATTCCTACTCATGAAATTCTACTTTGCATTTTAACTAAAACATGAAAGCACTTAACATGATTATCCTACGTACATGAAACAAGACACACCTAGCATGGAATCTACACATTCTTGTGCATGTACACGAATATTTTACATACTTTCATATGCTGGTTTTCACATGATTTAGCAACCATAACCCTACACATGAGAGCTACAATGTTATTTAAAATACAACATGTGAACAACCAACCATGGAATTTTGTGCACATACTTGTTAATTGTCCCTAACATGGATTCTAGGCATTTACACATATAACAATGATCCTAACATAATGAAGCTACTGATTTAACATGGTTTCATATTTGTCACAACATGGATTACGATATCATCTCCTCACATTTTGGTCTCACATTTCTTTACACAATTTCCAATTCACATAAATTGCACTTTACACATACACATTACACATTGTTCACTTTCACATTAACACATGACACATTCACATTTACAAATTCACATTTACACTTTCGCATTTAGTGCCGTGACACATAGTCCAAACCACCAAAGAAGGACACAACACATCACATCACATAGACGCCATCTAGGCAATACAATGGCGACTCTTGGACTGCGCAGACCGGGAGAACAAGTCTCCCCCTAACCAGTGGTACTTGTCCACCTCCAGGATTTCCCCCTAATGCCCTTAGGGTCACTTACACTTTGAACCTTCTCAGGGGGACTTTTCCCTGATACGGTTCCACTGCCCTCTGTGGAAGCCATGTCACATTTGGCACAATTTTCACATTACACATTTTTACCGATTTTACACATGGTTTACACATGTCATTCTCATTTCATTCCCATTCTCACTCACATTCACATTTCTCTATTTTTCCTAACATAACACTACAGATTTCAAAATCTACATTCAGGTAAATATCACCGATCAGGTCGGATTACACCTAAATCGAATTGTTTCACATTGGCATGCATAAATACACATTTACATGGAAAAATTTATATTACATTAAATACTGGTCCAAATGACCTGAAATTTTAACCACACGTAAATTTCGAGTTTAGGATTCCTCATGCAAATTTTCAGATTTTTCTGAACTAAAACAGAATTACAGAAAATCTAATATTAATTTCACATGCTATCCGCAATTCGATTTAACATGGAGTTAAACACAAGCACAGTTTTAACCACTCCCTGTCTGAACCCTAACAGGCATGGAACCACAGAATTTATTCCTAAATTTATTGAACAATCCATTAATTTATGGAAGATTTATCATGACCTAGCATGATCTCTATTTTTCCTAAACAATCTTGCAATAATTCACACAAGCATGAGAATAATCTCAAAAATTTAGAACAGGGACTGAACCTCACATGTATAATCCTCACAAATTAGGGCATTCAGACTTGTCCTAAATCATGCAAATGTGGTTTAACAAGATTAAAACTCATCACACATGTATCTTCATGAAATAATTAAGTCCTATCATTCGTGATAATCCATCCACACACCATATCCATCACAACACAACAAATATACATAGCATACAAATGATTTACAGTATATCCTCATCGTGAAACAGATCGAAAATAGTCGTATAGAAGGCAGAACAGGTCACTGTTCTGTCCAGATGAACTTGGCGGCGGTCTCTGGCCACTAATTCCAGGTCAACGGCATAGTCGATGGACGCTAAGCATAATCTTAGCGGCAAGGGACATTGCCGTCAATGTCAGGTCTGTGCAGAACACAGACCCGAGCTCCAAAGATGGGGTGAATTTGGGGGTCTAGGACACGAGGAAAATATACAAAAATAGTAAAACCATCCTAGACACATACAGGGACGTTATGAATGGGGTACTTGCCTTTAGAAAAATACACCAACAAATCTAGGGCTTGGAGAAGCTCTCCTTGGGCAGTCCCAAGAAGTTGCGAAGCACCCTCCAAGATCACCTCCCTCCGGGTTCCTGAGCAGCCTCCACAGCAAGTCGAGGTCGGGGAAGCCTTCCTCGATGATCCAGCAAGCTCCTTGTTGCAGCAGAACCCCGGAACAGGCTTTAGATCTTCAGTTTTGGGTTGCAAAGGTGGGGGTTTTCCTCAGTCAGAAAGTAGGGTTTCTTCTCTTCTTCTCTCTCTTGTAAAAAGGCAAGGAGAAGGGTGGGGAAGCAAATTCGGGTTTAGATATAGGGAGAGGCTTCTGTCCCACGCACAGGTGACATGATGGCTTTCAGACCGTTGGGAGACAGCTCCCAATGGGTGAGTTGCCTTGTTTCCAGAATTTCTGGCTCTGCAACGCATGCAGGCCAGAGAAGTTGGCGTCCACATCGTTAGACGCTGGGATTAGTGTTGGCGTCCATGGGTGGACGCTGACACCACATCGACGTCATGCTATTGACGCCAATAGGCCTTCGCCAGAAGTCTAAAACATGCAGAAACCATGCACCTTTTATACCTATATACATGCTAATGTATACATTATCATGTACACACTACCATCAAGCATACATACATTATTTATACTTAAATTATATACACCACACATAAGTATGCTAGCTAGTACTTACGTAGATATTTACACCACGAATTATTTACATGCAATACAATAGTATACAAAATTCGAGGGCCTTACACTCCCAATCCAATACAGCCTGGACTTTCGCTGGATCTACTGCTACACTAGAACCGGAGATGACATGCCCAAGGAAATGAACCTCGCGCATCCAAAAATCGTACTTGCTGAACTTTGCATACAGCTGGGCTCTCGGAGAACCTCTAACACTACCCTCAAATGCTGACGGTGTGTGGTCTCATCCGGAGATAGACCAACACATCATCGATGAAAACCACTACAAAACTATCTAGATAAGGTCTAAACACCATGTTCATGAGATCCATGAACGCTGCAGGGGCGTTGGTCAGACCAAACGGAATGACCAAAAACTCATAATGTCCATAACGGGTTCTAAACGCCGTCTTGGACACATCCTCACTCCTAATCCTCAACTGATGATAGCCAGACCGCAGATCAATCATAGAAAAGATCGATGCATTCTGCAGTTGGTCAAACAAATCATCAATCCGAGGTAAGGGATACATGTTCTTCACAGTCACTTGGTTTAGCTTTCTATAATCGATGCATAACCGAAGTGACCCATCTTTCTTCTTCACAAACAATACAGGCGCGCCCCAAGGAGAAATGCTAGGGCGAATAAATCCCTTATCTAACAAATCTTGCAACTGCTTCCTTAGCTCCGCTAACTCCGCAGGTGCCATCCGATAAGGGGCCTTTGAGATAGGAGAGGTGCCTAGAAGCAACTCCAGAGTAAACTCTATCTCTCTAGTCAGCGGCAATCCAGACAAATCATCACGAAAGACATCTGGAAAATCCTGCACTACATCAATCTCTTCAAGAGTAGGTGACTCATCAGCCTTGGGTACTAATACCACGCTGGCAAGAAAAGCGTCACAACCCTTGATCACCATTCTCATCGCCTTCAAGGCAGAGATGACAAAATTCCCCGCTAAGTTCCTTGGCAATGGATGGGAAAACTCATCCTCGCCAGGAATGCGGAAAACAATCTTCTTTCTACGGCATTCTACCAACGCATAGTGCTCCTCTAGCCAAACCAGACCAAGAATTACATCATAGTCCTTCATCTTTAGCAAGAAGAAACACCCTTTGAAAACTCTATCCTCAATGCACACGGTAAGGACAGAATACACTTCCTAGTCGATACCGTTCCTACAGGTGTGTGCACAGACAAAGGGACTTCTAACTTCTCAGACTCTAGTCCTGACTCTAAAGCTAATTGCCTGGAAAAATGCTTGGAAATGAACGAGTGAGTGGCACCCGTATCAAATAAAACTCGAGCGTGCATACCCATGAAAAGAACCGTACCTTAGTAACATGCTCTGCCTGCTTGGCGTCCTCACGGGCTAACGCAAACACTCGAGCTGGGGCTCGAGGTCTCCCTGGTCGACCTGTCGTTGGCGCTGTTTCCGCTGCTGCTGCTGGTCCACGCTGGACTCCCTGCTGAAGTCTGGGACAATCCATTATCTTATGCTCGCTGCTCCCACACTTCAAACACTTCCCCGCCATCTTCCAACACTCTGTACCACAATGTGCCCTTCCGAAATGAGGACACTCCTTCTTGTCATTGGGGAAATGCTGAGAAGATACCTGATGACTGCCAGATACTACGGAATGCTGCAGTGACTGATACGCCGCCTTCTTCTTCTCCTGCCTCTGGAATGGAGCTGCAGGCCTCTTCTGAGAAGCCTTCTTCTCCTCAAGATACTGCTCCATCTCTCCTTCCTGCCGACAAGCCGCGCTAAGAGCCTCATCGAGGGTACGATGGTCAAATGCCACCAACCTCGTCCTCAGTGATGGCCTCAGACCCATCACGAACTTCTTCGCCTTCCTGCGCTCATCGGCAACAATATGAGGGGCATATTTCGATAGCTCGGCAAACCTGGCCTCGTACTCCAGTACGGTCATGGAGCCCTGAGTCAAGGAAAGGAACTCCTGCTCCATCTTGTCCTGGATGTGCTCCGGAACAAACTTGGCCCGAAAGAGCCTCACAAACTCGTCCCAAGCCACCTCTACAGCACCGTCCTCGAACCGGGTACGAAGCAACGAGGACCACCACACATCGGCTCGCTCCTACCAAAACATTCCATAAGGACCAATCCAAACAATCTAGGCTTAAAGAAATAAATATATAAACAATTTACACATACCTGTAGCATATAGGTGGCTAAAGTGACCTTGTCATCCTCAGCACACCTAATTGCTCGGAAGATCTTTTCAATCTCCCTCATCCAGCTCTCCGCAAGCAACGGATCGCTCTCCCCCTTAAAAGAGGGTGGAGCCATCCTCTTGAACTTTTCCATGATGGAGGGTCCACCATGGTCATGAGCCTAGGGAACTGGCGCCTGAGCCTGCTACAACAAACAACATAAGACACACATATACATATAGCAACATAGCAAACATATAATTTAAATGAAATAGACTACTCTATCTTATTGGTCTAACTTGAGCCTCCAGCTGAGCCTGGAGTGCCGCCTGAGTAGGGGCCTGCGTCCGCATAGCCTGAACTAGACCTTGCATGAACACTCCATAATCCACTGGTGGCGGTGGAGGAAGCACAGGACCCTGGGGTGCTGGGGCCTGCTGCTCACCTGATCCTCACGCCTAGGCTCAACTCTCTCCTCTCTCTTCTGCTAATCCCTACGAGCAGGAACACCACGCCTACCTCGAGAAGCCATAGCCTGCAAAACAATTTAATCCTGATTTAGAACTAAACTATCTAATTCTAACTATGTGGACAATCTATAAAGACTTAGCATAAAATGAAAATGATGGTATATGCATATTCATGTACAATCTCAACCTGATATGCATATTCCTTATCATCCTGTGGACTCAAAGGGCAGAGATGATGGATAGGTGCTTACGATTTTTAGTTCCTAAGTAAACTAGCCCTAAATACTCACTAAAAGTTACTCCACTCTTCCTGCAATTCACACTAGCACCATGTTGGGTCAGCCAATCAGCTCTCAAGATCACGTCATAGTGGTCCATGGCCATGCATACTAGGTCAGCTGATAGGTTCTTTTGTGACGACCTTCCATATACCGGTACAGTTATACCAACCCACGTCGATATAGAGAGCGTTGCCACAGTGGGACATTTACCCAACACATTGAATAGGTCGAGACGTACACAAATATGAACACATAACAGCGGAATAAAAGAACGGAATGTAAATTTATTATTCCATCATCCACATTTATCCACAGTCTATATAGTACAAAATGAATCTAACCATTCTATAACTAAGAAATTTAAAATAAATTACATTGTCCATAACTTGCAACTACAATAATTTACATAGTCTCAAATGTAATACAAATCTTTCTTTATTACATACTGTGAAAATGAAATACAATAAAGCAATCTCCACAGAGGTGCTACTCCTCACGCTCAGAGTCACTCCTAACTGTCTCCTCCAAAGGAGTGGAAACACCTGCACCTGTACGCCGAAGCAAGAATGAGTCTACAAGACTCAGCAAGTAATTCCATTCACATTAAGCTTACATGCATCACATGGACATTTGTCTTTTAAACAAAACAACTAGTACGTCAAACATGGTTTACATGATCTTTAAAACTACGCATGACCTTACTACAAGTTTAAGATGCATGGTACATGTTTTATGTCTCTTACACAATAACATAAACCTATCTCATGCTTCCTACCAAATTCTTTAACATGCTAACACAAGACATAATTTATTCTATTCAAGCTATGATATAAAAGCAAGATAAGCACAGATTTTACGCATAATGGAAAAGATAATCCTAGCATGGATTCTATGGATATTCTCACTTACATGGCATGCTTTTATACACATAAAGCTTGCTGTTTTACATGAATTTAATACATTCGTAAAAAGATTCACATGCTATCATATTACTTTCACATGTTCACAAGATCACTTGCACATTTTTACACATGCACATTTCACATATTTACTAAAATCACATTATTCTCATTACATGCCGTGACACATAGTCCGAACCACCTCTAGAAGGACACACACTTATCTCATTCACACACATATCTATCACCTAGGCAATATAGTGATAGACCTTAGTTACTGCGCAGAACCGGGAGAAGCACTCTCCACCCTAACCAGTGGTACTTGTCCACCTCCAGGATTTTATCCCAATGCCCATGGGATCTCATACTCATATGAACCTTCCCGTAGGGACTTTACTACGGTACAGTTCCTCAGCCCTCTAAGGTAGCAGTGTCACCCATGGCACATTTACACATTTTTCCCCATTTTTAAACACACACTTTGCATGCCGTTTAACACATAATTTTTCACAACTACATACATGTTCATGGTTCAGGTCACCTAACATGGTACTACTGGTTACAGAGTTAAACCATTTACAATTAATCCTAATCATACTATAATTATCTAATTTATCACAAGTTACATTAAGCATACTTAAATTGGTCGTTTTATCATGAAATAGTGAAATCAGTACCTATTGTTGTCAAACTTGCATGAAAATTTAACCACATACTGCTTACAGTTGAGCATCAAGTACACCTAATTTCATATTTTTCGGAGTCATACATAATTTATAATAAATGAAACAGGCATTCAGCATAATTTATAGGTAATCAATTAAGTTTGGTGTACAGTGCCCTATGCATATTTATCTGTCCTAGAATCTGTATTTAACAAGCATGATATCACATACAATTTCTGGGAATTAATTCTACATCATACAATTTATTGGAGATTTAAAAACAGATAAAACATGCTCATTATTTTAATTTCCAGAATTCTTAAAATTCACACAGTCATCAAAAAATCTTCTAATTTTCATGGTATGAACTGATACTTATAACCATTGTACAAAAATTCCTAATGCTCATATCCCATGTAATACCCCAGAAATTTCATTAATTAAAAAAAAATTATAGATAAATGAAAATTTTGCCCTTTAATAAAAATCAAACTAGTTAAAAGATACACATCATTATTGCATGAGTAGAAACTCATATAAACATTCTATGAAAATAATAGTTATACCTTAAAATTTATTATCTAATGACCCATTAAGAAATTTGGGCATAGAAAAATAATTCGGACCATGATTTAGAATTTATGTGACTTATTATTGTAAATAAGGAATAAATTGGAAAATCCATTATTACATGAGCCACGTGGATTAACAATTGAAATAAAAATTATGGGTAGATTCCCAACAATATGTGGGGATAGCCCATAAAAGAAATTGGATCAATGGACAACTTATGACCCATGAACAAATTCAAGTATGAAAATAGTAAATAAATAGCTTACTTATTATCGAAATGATAGAACTTACGTACCACTATCGTACGTGAGAAAACACATTAGAAAATTTCGTAAAAATTATAATCAACCTCAAACATTATTCTTAAGAGTTTCATGAAGAGATTCGAGCAACGAAAAATCCGATTGGCCAAGTGTACGTTACACGTGACCAAGTTAACCGAATTAGGGAACTAAGTCGGAAAATTATTAACACGGAAAAATAACCCAACCATAAATTAAATAAATAGGTTGGAGAGACTTATAACATTATGTATTAGTGACCCATTAATGAAAATGGGCCAATGGATCACTTTTAGCCTAATAATAAAATTGGAACATAAAAATACTCAGAAATTCGCACCTGTAAATATGCAATAATTGTGAAGGGCAAATTAGGGTTAAAATTAGGGTAATTGGTCATACATGGTAAGTCAAAACCGGACCCAACCCTAAAAGGTGGTTTCCTAAACCTTTGCTACCTCCTTTGGGTGAGAAAATCCCAGATTTTTGGAAACTAGAAAGCAAAATTTGCAGCCCTCTTTCCTAGTCCCATTAGGACATGACATAGAACACTAAAACTATAAGAACTCTTCACAAAACGTTTAGGGAAGGGTTAGCAACAAGTTGGGGTCGTGATCAACAAGCTTGGGGCGCTGGAGGAGAGGAGAAGGTTGGGGAAAAACGTGGTCTTCTTCAACCTCGCCCTGCAGCGAACTAGGAACCTGCAGGGAGTTCTTTGCGTTCAAAGGTAGGCATTCTCGGGTCAAGACTAAAGAAAACCACACCATCTTGTAGAGATTCGAGTATAGATTCATTTGCTTCTGGTTTGACTAATTTTTATGGAGTATACCTTGTGTATTAGTCGTTTTCCCCAAGTCGTGCACAGTTAGGGCTTTTCCCGTTCTTCTTATTATGCACATGATTCGAGACCGAATTAGACTAAATCTCCACCAACAAAGTTCTTCCACTAGTAGTCATGATCATCTTCTATGTTGAACATTTTGTCTGAAAGTCACCCGTTAGAGAGTTATAAGTGTGGTAAGCGAGTCGCTGCATGATACTGCGACTTCGGGCTGCACTTAGCTTTATGTTCTTCCTATTTTGCACGAGATTCAAGACCGAGTTAGGTCAAGTCCCAAACATAAACATTCTTCTAACCATCGTTCTGGTCATCTTTCATGTTGAACAGTTTGTCTAAATGTCATTATTTATAGAGTTATAAGCTTCGTAATAGAGTCTCTGCATGATACTGTGATTTCGAGTTGCACTTAACTTAAGTTCTTCATATTTTTCACAAGATTAGAGACCGAATTAGGTCAAATCTCCAACATAAACATTCTTCTACTAGTTGTCCTGGTCATCTTTTATGTTAATCGTTTTGTCCAAATATCATTAGATCTCATGTTACAAGCCTGACATGTAAGTCGTAACAAAGTCATGTATGTTTAGGGCTTTCTTATGTTCTTCCTTTATTTCATGCCATTAGAGTCCGATTCAGATCTAACCCACAACAAAAAAGTCCTTCCAATAAATGTCCTCGACATTTTTGATGTTTAGAGTTTTGTCTAAATGCCAGCATATAGAGAGATATAGGCGTTTCATGACTATCACACCCTGTGTCAAAACATGGTAAGTTTGGACCAAGAGCATGTCAGATCCCTGTCAGACTCAGGCGCCGACCCTGCGAACGCGACGGCCCGATAGGCCGCATTCTGAGGTCGGGTCGCGACAATACCTTCTGTCGCGTTCTGGTCACGACAATAACCCTGTCGCGTTCTGCCTGCCTCATCTGACGACCCCGTCGCGATCCTTGCAAGACCACGTCGCGATCTCAATTTTGGGCCTGAAAACTAGTCTTTTGCAAGTCTTGTTGTACCACCATAATTCACATATCATGTTAACGGTCTTAAATACAGAAAAACGAAGTTGTAAGTATTGGTTGTATTTTAATCTAATAAAAGTCAATCACTTGATCTTTCATATCCTTGATTTCATGACACATACACACACGTTGAACCATCCAAACATGGCTTAATTTGTATGAATATGATACATAACATATCTGGTAATTATTGCAATTAATTACCTTACTTTAACAAGTACTCGTTTACGATTCGTGCGATGTTTTAGAACACCGATCTCGACGCTCCACTGTTCTAGAATTCCTCTAGAACGTCGAGCACTTGTTTCTATATTTACACACTTTCTTGACTTGGACGAACTCTCCATCGGATACTCCTTCCGCCGGACTAGTGAATCCTTATGCAAGGCCTTCGTAAGTCTCCTCTGATCATGGATTCCCACATGGTCGACGAGCCGGTTGTACCCTAACACCTATGATACCCTTTAGGGATCTATATGATCCAAACGGCTATTAGAAATTCACCCTCGTCTTGAATCACGCCGGACCTATGAACCTATGCATAACAAGGCCAGTGGTAGGGTCGTGAATTTCCACCTGACTGCCACACCAAGTGCGTGTGTTGTGCAACTGTTACTACCGCCTGGTTACTCGACGTATTACGTGCAATGTCCACTAGCTCTCATCTATACTCTACTCGCTCACCTATTCACGTTCACTCTACCATCTCATCTATTCATCT
>JACBKR010004323.1:0-24501 GCA_014218235.1 Colocasia esculenta | reverse complement strand
GCCAATAAATTCTGACTGCTTCTAACCTGGCTACAAGAGCAAAGATTCTTCAAAGTCTACACCAAATTCTTGACTATATCCTTTTGCTACGAGTCTTGCTTTATTTCTGATCACTTTTCCTTCTTCATTAAGTTTATTCCTAAACACCCATCTAGTTCCTATGATAGAGATTCAGGGGATTTAGGAACTAAACTCCATACATTGTTTCTTTGAAATTGACCAAGTTCCTCATGCATAGCATCAATCCATGAGTTGTCTTTTAAGGCTTCTTCAACATTTTTGGGTTCCACTTGAGAACAAAAGCAAAAGATCATGTTCAATTATTTTTCTTACTTGAGACCGTGTTTGAACAGAATCATTTAAACTACCTATCACATCATCAAGTGGGTGATCTTTGGAATACCTCACATTTGTGATTGTTGAAGGGCCAGGAGTATCTTGTCCTTGAGGAATTTGATCTTGTGAGTGTTGATCTTCAGGAGGTTCACTTTCTGGTGGATTCTCTTCAAGTGTTTCATCTGGTTTTCTGAATGCTATTTCATCATCTTCATCGTAGTCCCTGTGAATATCCACCTTTGGTCTTGGAATCTTCTTCAGATTTGTCTTTTGCTTTGACTTGAAGATCCTTAGTGAGGTTCTTTCATCATCCTCTTTTCAGTCCTGTTAATATTCAAACAGTTAGATTTGGCATAAGTCTCATCAAAGATGACATGTGGAGTTTCTTCCACAGTGCGTGTTTATTGTTAAACACCCTATATGCCCTAGTGTCTGAGTAGCCTAGAAAAACCCTTGATCACTTTTGGCTTCAATTTATCTAAATCAGATTTATCATTGTTATGATAAATACCTTTGAGCCAAAAACTCGAAGTACCCAAGGTTGGGTTTCTTACCTTTCAACAACTGGTAGGGGTTTTCTTTATCACAGGTCTTACCATGGCTCTGTTAGAATGTAGCACGAAGTGTTCACTGCTTCTGCCCAAAATCTTTTGGAGAGTTGGCTTCAACCAGAAGAGTGCGAGCCATTTCCACCAATGTTCGTTTTTTCCTCTCCACTACTCTCCATTTTGTTCTGGAGTCCTTGGGGAAGAGAACAGATGTTCAATCCCTTGGTGCCTGCAAAAATCAGAAAATGCATTGTTATCAAATTCTCCCCCGTGATCGGTGCGGATTGAGCATATTTTATTCACATTGCCATGCTCAATCTTGTAAAGAATTCTTGGAAGATTGAAAGTGTTTCACTTTTGTGTGCCAAGAATTTGACCCATGTGAACCTAGAAAAATCATCTACAATGACAAAACCAAAACGTTTGCCATTGAGACTTAGAGTTCTAGTTGGTCCAAA
Organism: Colocasia esculenta; assembly: GCA_014218235.1. NCBI lineage: Eukaryota > Viridiplantae > Streptophyta > Magnoliopsida > Alismatales > Araceae > Colocasia > Colocasia esculenta. The sequence goes on along the minus strand of JACBKR010004323.1, from coordinate 23,159 downwards.
AAGGTCCATGTGCACAGTTCAAATGGTTTAGATGTGCTTACCGGTGCTTTAGATTTGAAAGACTTCCGGGTCTGTTTTCCCTGTGCACATGCATCACAAAAACTTTCATTGTTGCTAAAAGAAATGTCAGGAAGTCCCTTACCAATTTGAGCTTCATGATCTTGTGCAACACGTTGTAGCTCGCATGGCCAGCCTACGATGCCACAAGGTCAATTCATCTTGTCTATTTGCAACAAGACACAAGTTGTCATTCTCTGGATCATCTAAGTCAACTAAGTAAATGTTATTCACTCTTTTTCCAAAATTTCACACTTCCTGTTTCTTTATCAACAATTTGACATGAATTTGATTCAAAAATGACGTTGTGACCTCTATCACATAATTGACTTATGCTAAGCAAATTGTGATTAAGGCATCAACCAACAATACATTTTCATTGAATTGGAGGTACACTTACCAACATTACCTGTGCCAATGATTTGGCCTTTGTTATTACCTCCAAAAATGACTTGTCCTCCGTCTTTCTCCACTAGGAAACAGAATTACCTTTGTCGCCCGTCATGTGCCTCGAACAGCCGCTATCCAAGTACCATTTGTTTTGATGTTGGGCTGCTAGGATTCCTGCAAATGTGAATCAGACAAGAGGTTTTGGTACCCAAATTACTTTGGGTCCCAAATTTCATTCATGCAACAAAGTAGTGTTAGGAATCCAAACTTGTTTACTTTTTGTTTCTTTGGATTATTCCAACATTGTTTTTCATCATGACCATCTTTTTACACACATTGCATGAAGGAATTTTCTTTTCAATTTTCTGTTGCTTGATAGACTGTTTATTCATTGAAACTGTCTTGTCTGTCGACAGGCACCATTGTATCTGTCGACGGTGCTTTTCTTTTTGTTTGTTGGGAACATTTTGTTTGTGTAGTATTGGCTTGGTCTGAGACTTTCTTGAATTATGCTTTGTGGGAGCATGCTTGGTTGTGCTTGGGCTAGGATCAACAAATGAAGTTATCAATGACTCTCCTATTTCTTTTGTTTGACAGGTTGATATCCTAATCCATGCTTGGTTACATGTATTTGGCGCCCAAAACCGCATCTAGATTTTGCTTCCCTTTTACAAATTTCATTAAGTCCTCAGATTTTTCTTTCAATTCCTTTTCAGTTTGTTCCAACTTTTTCTTGGTTTCCAATTGTTCTTCTTGAAGGAATTCAATGGAATGGCTTAAACAGTCTTTTTCTTTTTGTATTTCTTGCAATTTCATTTTCAAGCAATCCATTTCTTCATTATGAGTCTTTTCATCAACTTTCATCATTTCTAATTCTTTTGTCAGGAATGCAATTCGTTCATCATTGTTCTTATCATGCACAAGGGAGTTGCATTTCTTTTTAATGCTCTATTCTCAATCTATATTCACGAAAATTTTCAAATAAAGTGTATGCTTCCTCCCATTCACTTGCAGTGAAATCATCAAATGAGAAATTTACCTCGCTGGAGTCATCACTCCTGGCCATCAAGCATTTCACTTTTTCATCATCATGTTTCTTGTGCATCTTCATCTTCATCTTCATCACTCCAGGTGGCCAACATTGCTTGGCCTTCTTGGAGGTGAATTTTTCTTTCTTCAGCTTCTTCTTGAGTTCCGGGCATTCTCCTCTCATATGCCCCTTTTCTTGCATTCATAACAAACAATGTCAGATTTTTTTGTTGGACTCATATTTCTGTGAAAAATTTTTCTTAGGAAGGGTTTGGAGTTACCTGTGTCTCTCCTCTTTGAACTTGAGAAATTTCTTGAATTGTCTAGTGAGCATTGCCATTTCATCATCATCACTCTCACTAGACGTTTCTTGCTCATCACTATCTTGTTGAATGGATTTCTTGGAACTTGTTGATGTTTTATTGGATGCTTTTAGAGCAATTGACTTCCTAGGATTTTCTTCTAATTCTTTTCTTTTGATGTTGATTTCATATGTCATTAGAGCCCAATTAGTTCATCCATTTCATTTGGAAAGGTCTTTGGAATCCTCAATGACAGTGGCCTTAGTATTCCAAGATGAAGTAAGAGAACGAAGATCTTTCTTACTAAGTCACTTTCAGAGTATTCCTTCTTAAGACCTTTTAGCCCGTTAACTATTAGCATGAATCTTGCAAACATGCCTGATACGGTTTCATCAGTTTTCATCTTGAACATTTCATATTCAGACACTAACATGCTAACTTTAGTTTCCCTTACCTCGGACGTACCTTCGTAAATGAGTTCAAGCTTGTCCCACATCTCTTTTGCTGTTGAGCATGTGGAGACTCTTGAGAACTCCTTTGGATGCACCGCACATTGCATCATGTTTAGTGCGCTCCAGTTGAGAGTTCCTTTAGCTATTTGGTCTTTCGTCCAGGTGTCTTCGTCCTCGGGCAACACGTATGGTCCCTTGCTGACTATCTTCCACAGCTCGTAATTTTGAGCTCTCAAAAATACCTGCATACGGTTTTTCCAATAAGGATAGTCATGCCATCAAAATAGGGTGGCCTGGTTACTGAATGTCCCTCGGCCATATACCCTTTGCTAGAATCCATAAGATCGAAAATCTCCTGATCGCTAGATCAATGACGAACAACAGTAAATCGGAGAAACCCGCTCTGATACCATTGAAGAGTTATGCGGAAATAACAATACGGTAATCTAGAAGGGGGGGGGGGTGGGGGGGGGGGTTGAATAGATTACGGCAATTTCAAACTATTGATGGCTTCTTTTCATGCTACAACGATCTTAATGAAATTTGATTCAAATTCGATTAGTGAGACCGCTTGAGTTGATCTAAAAGAGAACAGGAATCAAACGTGCGTATGAACACCGTGCCTACCAATCATCTATCGCAAAACGCGAACAACCACAGAACACAATGATTTAAGGTGGTTTGGAGTACACAACTCGTGTATCCTACATCCACCGTCCACACATACACGCAGAAACGACTGCTTATGAGCGAATTCAACACAACTCAACCACCCACAACACTTGTCTGATGAAGCACGATCAAACAACACAAATACGTGAATCAAGCACAAGGGATGCTCGAAACACAACACACACACACACGATGGAATGGAAATTATGAATGGAGAAGATTAGGAATTAGGGAACAAATCCGGTTGGAATTCTTCTCGTGATCGTCCAATCCAACGCTCTTCAACTTCGATTGGATGTAGATGATCGCTTAGAAGGTTGAATTGAACGATGAGCATCGAGCTTCAGCTCCGCATAGATGGTGATTCCACGACGATCTGGGCGGAAAGTTGAAGCAGAGCAGCAATTTGGGGCTTTTCCTCTTGGTCCTTGGAGGCTCTTGGATGAGGCTGCTCTCTACGAATTTGGCTCCAAAAGGATGCTTATATAGTGTTAGGTAAAGTGGGGGTCGTGGAGGAAGGAAACACCCAAGTGGGGCCGGATTTGGAAACACAAAATCTCATTTTTCCGTCGTCTGTCGACAGGTGCACTTGCATCTGTCGACAGGCGCACTCAGGCTGAGAACTGGGTTTCAGGAAATTGAGTTTCTTCTGAGTGTATCTGTCGACAGGCAGTTTGCATTTTCGACAGATGCACTCAGGAATAGAAAACCTGAGCTCTGTCCTGTGTTGACTGTGTGTATCTGTCGACAGGTACATTTCATCTGTCGACAGATGCACTCAGAGATGCAAACCTGAGCTCTGTCTTGGAAGGACTGTGTGAATCTGTCGACAGGTACATTGCATCTGTCGACAGATACACCCTCTTTGACAGATATTTGTGCTTTTTGCTCATTTCTTCAATGCCTCTTCAATGCTCCATGTTTTCATGCTTGTGCACCTACATGCAAATACATTGTTAGTGATATACATTGTATGATTTAGCAATGTTTAACTCAATCACTTTCATGGTGTTTTTCATGTAGTTAGCACATCAATTTTGCATTAAATCAAGTTCAGGATGTTAATGTGATCATCAAAAACATGATATATGAAAAACCCAACACTTCAAGTATTCAACTGCCGCACCAAATGTTCAACCATCAACCTCCCACCCCCATCCATCTTCCATTCCGCCGACCGTGGCAAATGATGCAGGAACCAGACTGAGGAAACCATGGTGCTCTGGAGCGGCAAATATTTATCGAATCTTCCCGCAACACGACAACCCCCTACCCCAAGAAGAAGACACCCCAGGTGAAGAGTCCATCCCGGGGACTAAATATGATCTTCTTAAACACCTGGACAAGACACCAGCTAGAATTTGTATCTTAGAGTTGATCAAAAGATCCTCGTTACATCAAGAAGATCTAATGCACTATCTACAGAAAGTCATGGTGAATGAGGACCTGCCAGTCAACCAGATCAGTCGTTTTAACGCCCATAAATAGGCATCCGGCAATTGAGTTCCATGAATCTGAGCTAGCACCAACGGAGTTTCAGCAATATGTCATATGCTTGACAGTCAACATCAACGGGATCCACGTGTCTCAATGTTTGGTGGATACCGGAGCTTCAATCAATGTCGTGTCTTTGGACACTTTAATTTTATGTATGGGTCACATTCAGGCAGTCTGACCCTCCTCTATCACTGTCACGACCTACGACAACACCAGTAGCCGCCAAAACGAGTGGTCATGTAAGCCCTCGAAATTTTGTCCTTTTATTTGATATCATTTATTCATGCTTGGTGTAAATATCATGTGTGCATATGTAGGTAAACATGTACTATTAGCTAGGTGTACTTACGTGTGCATGTGTAAATTAATTGTAAATAGTGGTTGATTGCATGGTTTAGTAGTGTTATTATACAATATGTATTGCATGCATAGACATAGTTACATAGGGTTTCTGCTGGGTTTAAGCTCTGGCCGAAGAGCAAATTGGCGTCAACATGGATGGACGTCCATGTTGAGTAAACGTCCATGTCGATGGACGCCAACTAGTAGTAAATGCCCATGGATGTTGACGCCTGCTTCTCTCTATTTTCTGTGCGCAGCAGACCCCGAAATTTCGGGTTGGGCTTGCTCACCGATGGGGAGATGTCCCCAACGGTCTAGCCTTCGCATCAGGCCCTACGTGAGCCAGAAGGTCTCCTTTATAAAAACAACCACCTTTGCAACCGGCAAGAGCTCTCTGGCTCTTTGCAAGGAGGAAGAGAAACCCTAGCTGAGAACAGGAGAACTGACCTTTGCAAGCTTTGATCCGGCGGTTTGAAGCTTCTCCCTGCAAGCTATTGCAACTGGAGGATAGTGTGGACGTAAGGGAAGGCTTCCCCAACCTCGAACTGGTGGCTACTTGACCTAGAACCCGAGGGAAAGCTTTTGTGGAGACTTCTTGGCACTGCCCAAGGAGAGATTCATCACCTATTTTCGTCCCTTTGGAGGTTTTTAGAAAGGCAAGTAACTCTTCCCTGTCGTCCATGTGTATGTCTAGTAGGTATTAGGCATTTTATGGTATTTATTTCGTGTCCTAGAACCCCTACATTCACCAATCTTTGGAGTTCGGTCTGTGTTTTTGCACAGACAGGAACTTAACGGCAAGATCTCTTGCCATTAAGATCTTGAGTTGGCGGCAGACGATGCTGCTGTTAACCTCCTTGAACGGCCAGACCTTGTCGTTTAGTTCTTCAGGACAGAACAGTGAGCTGTTCTTCCTTATATATGATTATTTTTCGAATTTCTTCGCATGAGGGTATACTGTAAATGCTATATTTTATGTAAAATAGATAAGGAATGTGTTGTGAGATTTTTTTTTGTAAATTGTATAAATTGCTAGAATTATGTGAAATGCATGTGAGATAAAGATCTTGGATATGGTAGCTTACTGTTCACATGATCCATGTGTAATTGGATTTCATAAAATTCCAGACGATGTGTATGTATGTAGTCCTTGTCCTGAAAATTTGGAAATTTTCCCATGATTATGAAATTTGTTATAATTTCTGTGTTGGAAAATAGGGAGCATGTGTAGGTTGTTTTAAATTTCAGTAAATTGTATGATGCTTGATAAATTCGGGGAAAATCCTGTGATAAGATGAATGTTAGATGCAGGTTAGTGAACTGTTAAATCCAACCTTGACACTGTGCATCTATGATAAACTGATTTATGAATGGCATGTGAATGAGTTTTTAATTTATGTAAAATCAATGTAGCTCAGAAAAATATGAGAATGTCTATGTGCGATCTGAAACCTGCAAACAGCATGTGGTTAAAATTTTGTGTGATTTGGGCAATAGTAGATGACATTGTGAAATTTTCATGTAAAAGTGACTGATTAAAAAATGCTTATTATGGTTATGGATTGTTAATGAGTTTCCAACATGATTAGTGTAGATTCCTGAGTGTTTAAACTCTGTTAACAGTAACATCATGTTAGGGAAAACTAACCATATGCCAAATGGTGAAATGTAAGTTATGTGTCCAATTGTGTGAGAATTATGTGTATAATAAATCGGAAAATGTGTAAAATGTGCCGTATGTGACACTGCTCCATAGAGGGATGTGGAACCATACCGTGGAAAAGTCCCCACGGGAAGGTTCAATGTGTTAAAATCCTATGGGCATTAGGATGAAATCCTGGAGGTGGACAAGTACCACTGGTTAGGGTGGAGTGTTCCTCTCCGGTCTGTGCAGTACCAAGAGCCGTCACTGTGTTGCCTAGGTTGCATCTATGTGTTATGCTTTATGTGATGTGAATGTGTCCTTCTAATGGTGGTTTGGACTATGTGTCACGGCATCTACATGTGAATGTGTATAAGTGCAAATTGTGTAGTGTGAACATGTGTATATGTGAAATGTGTAAAAGTAAACAATGTGAATGTGTAAATGGGTAAACATGTTAACCCCATGGGTTAGAATGTGAATTGTGAATTATGATATGAAAATGTTAGATTCATGTCAAAACAACAACCTTAATGTGTTTATAACAATGTTTTACATGTGCAAAAATATGTAGAATCCATGTTAGGAGTATTTCCTTTTATGTTTGTGAAAATCCCATGCTAAATTGCTATCATGTTGTAGCTTAATTGGGAATGTAGCTCTCATGTGGATAGATAAGTAGAAAGCATGTGGTAGGTATTTTAATTTGGAATGACATAAACCATGTATCTTGTGTTGTGAATTATGTAGAATAACATGACAGGTTGTTTCTTATCATTGTTTCAACCATGTTATATGTTTTGACTTAATGAAATTGAATGTAGGACTTACTTGTGATGTGTATGGAGTTTACTGCTGAGTCTTTTAGACTCACCCTTGCTTCAGCTTATAGGTTTAGCAGCGGATCCTACTTCCTTGGAGGAGACCGTTGAGAGCGACTCCAAACGAGGAGTAGTTGTGTTGGATTATCGACTTGTAGTTTCTTTTCATATTATGTATTGAGACTTATGAAATTGAAGCTTATGTAAATTGTGGACGAACATGTAATTTGAATTTTGTATTTCATTATTTGGACTTAGTTCCTTAAATTGCTATATGGATCATGTATGTTTAATGTAGATGATGAAATGAAAAGACAGTAGTTCTTTTACTTCTGCTAATCTGTATTCATATTTCTATACATCTCAATCATATGTGTTAGTGCTTGGGTAAATGTCCCACTGTGACGAGACTCACTATACCGACGTGGATGGTATAATCGTACCGGTATAAGGAGGGTCGTCGCAGAGGTTGGTATCAGAGTGACTAGTTGAGATTGTACATAAATATACATAAGTCATCATCTCCATTACATGCTAAGTCTTTATAGAGTTGTCTACATGTGTAGAATTGATTAATAATGAATGAAGGATAGATAAGAAAGTGGTTAGGGACTAAATAACGTAGTTTCTAATAGTGATTAAATTAGTTGCAGCTTATGGCTTCACGCGGTAGACGTGGTGGTGTACCTACTCGCGATGGCGAGCAGAGGAGAGATGAGCCTAGGCGTGAGGAGCAGACTGAGCAGCAGCCCCGACACCTCAGGGTCCTGTACTCCCCCACCGACGCCAGTGGATTATGGAGTGTTCATGCAAGGTCTAGTGGAGGCCATGCAGACGCAGGCCCACACCCAGGCTGCACTCCAGGCTTAGATGGAGGCTCATGTAGGAATAATAAAATAAAGAGTAGTCTATTTTATTTAATTGCATGATATTGTGTTGAATATGCATTGCTTGTGTGTTTGTTGTAGCAGGCCCAGGTTCCAGTTCCCCAGGCTCAGGACCATGGTGGACCCTCCATTATGGAAAGATTCAAGAGGATGTTGCCACCCTCTTTTAAGGGGGAGAGCGACCCATTGCTAGCCGTGAGCTGGATGAGGGAGATTGAGAAGATCTTCTGGGCTGTTAGGTGTACGGACGAGGACAGGTCACTTTAGCCACCTATATGCTATAGGTATGTGTTAGTTGTATATGTTTGCTTACCGTGTTAAACTAGAGCTGTTAGTTGGTGCTTATGAAGGTTGTGTTGCAGGAGAGAGCTGATGTGTGGTGGGCTTCCTCACTGCGTACCCGATTCGAGGACGGTGCTATAGATGTTGCTTGGGACGAGTTCGTGAGGCTCTTTCGGGCCAAGTTCATCCCCGAGCATATCCAGGACAGGATGGAGCAGGAATTCCTTTCCTTGACTTAGGGCTCCAATACTGTATTCGAGTATGAGGCCAGGTTTGCTGGGTTATCTAAGTATGCACCTCATATAGTAACTGATGAGCGCATAAAGGCAAGAAGTTTGTGATGGGCCTTAAGCCATCACTGAGGACGAGGCTAGTAGCATTTGATCATCGTACCTTAGACGAGGCCCTTAGCGCTGCTTGTAGCAGGAGGGTGAAATGGAGCAGTACCTCGAGGAGAAGAAAGCTTTGCAGAAGAGACCTGTGGCCCCTTTCCAGCGGTAGGAAAGAAGAAGGTAGCGTACCAACACTGCAGCGTCCAGTGGCAGTCAGCAGTACTCAGGTACCTTCTCAATGTTCCCCTGGTGTGAAGAAGGAGTGTCCCCATTGCGGGAAGACACACGATGGTACGGAATGTTGGATGGTAGCGAAAAAATGCTTGAAGTGCGGTAGCAGTGACCACAAGATCAAGGATTGTTCGAGACTTCAGCAGGGAGTCCAGCGCAGAGCACCAACCCCAGCAGCGGTAGCAGCACAGCAGCGCTAGCTATAGGAAGACCAGGAAGGCCTCGAGCCCCAGCTCGAGTGTTTGCCCTAGCACGAGAGGATGCCGAGTAGGCGGAGCATGTCATCGAAGGTACGGTTTTACTTCTAGGTGTGCACGCTCGAGTTTTGTTTGATACGGGTGCCACTCACTCGTTCATTTCTGAGCGGTTTGCTATGCAGTTAGCTATAGAGTTAGGCGTAGAGTCTGAGGATTTGGAAGTTCCATTGTCTGTACACACACCCGTGGGTACGGTATCGACTGGGAAGTGTATTCCGTCGTTACCTGTGTGCGTTGAGGATAGTGTCCTGGAAGGGTGTTTCTTCTTGCTAAATATGAAGGACTTTGATGCTATTCTTGGTCTGGATTGGCTAGAGGAGCACTATGCATTAGTAGATTGTCGTCGGACGAGGATTGTTTTCCTCATTCCTGGTGAGGACGAGTTCTCTCATCCCTTGCCAAAATTGGGCGGGAAGTTGGTCATCTCTGCCACGAAGACGATGCGCATGGTAAACAAGGGTTGTGATGCTTTTGTTGCCAGCATAGTGTTGATACCTGAGTCTGGTGAGTCACCTACTCTTGCAGAGATCGAGGTAGTGCAGGATTTTCCAGACGTCTTTCCCGATGATTTGTCTGGATTGCCACTGGATAGAGAGATAGAGTTCACCATAGAGTTGCTTCCGGGCACCTCTCCTATCTCGAAGGCTCCATATCAGATGGCACCTGCGGAGTTAGCTAAGTGAAGGAAGCAGTTGCAAGAATTGCTAGTTAAGGGATTTATTCGCCCTAGTGTTTCCCCTTGGGGCGCACCTGTCTTATTCGTAAAGAGAAGGATGGATCACTTAGGTTATGCATCGATTATAGGAATCTAAACCAAGTGACAGTGAAGAACAGGTATCCCTTACCTCGTATTGATGATTTGTTTGACTAGCTGCAAAATGCATCAGTCTTTTCTAAGATCGATTTGCGATCTGGTTATCATCAGTTGAGGATTAGGAGCGAGGATGTGTCCAGATGGCATTCAGATCTCGTTATGGACATTATGAGTTTTTGGTCCTTCCTTTCAGATTGACCAACGCCCCTGCACCGTTCATGGATCTCATGAACAGGTTTTTAGGCCGTACTTAGATAGTTTTGTTGTGATATTTATCGATGATGTGTGGTCTACTCTCCGGATGAGGCCACACACCGTCAGCATTTGAGGGTAGTGTTAGAGGTTCTCCGTGAGCACAAGCTGTATGCATAATTCAGCAAGTGCGATTTTTGGTTGCGTGAGGTTCATTTTCTTGGGCATGTTATCTCTAGTGCTGGTGTAGCAGTTGATCCAGTAAGGTCCAGGCAGTTATGGAATGGGAGACCCCCAAGACCCCTTCGGAGATTCGTAGTTTTCTTGGTTTGGCTGGTTACTATCGGCAATTCATTGGGGGATTTTCATCCATCGCCGCCCCATTGACTAAGCTTACTAGAAAGGGTGAGAAGTTTGTGTGGTCCAGACATGTGAGAGTAGCTTTCAATTATTGAAGGCTAAACTTACTTCTGCTCCAGTATTGGTTTTACCTAGTGGTGCTGAAGGTTTTGCCATTTATACGGATGCATCTCGGATTGGCTTAGGTTGTGTACTAATGCAGCAAGGAAGGGTAGTGGCGTATGCTTCTCGCCAATTCAAGGAGCATGAGTAACTATTCGACTCATGATTTGGAACTTGCGGCAGTGGTTCATGCACTAAAGATCTGGAGGCACTATTATTATGGTGTCAGATTTGAGGTGTTCACTGACCATAAGAGCTTGAAGTCTCTCTTCTCCCAGAAGGAACTAAACCTACGATAGAGGAGATGGATTGAGTTCCTCAAGGACTACGACTTCGATCTTCAATATCATCCCGGAAAGGCGAATATCGTAGCGGATGCTCTTAGCAGGAGGAGGTCTTCGCTCTAGCAGGATTGGAAGATGTTGGAGGATGCGGCATGTTCGATGACTGAGTTAGAGCCCTTATGTCAGCTTTTGTGGCTCAGTTGTCCCTTAGGTCTTCGGTGTTGGATGAGGTTATCGAGCAACAGAAAGCCGACCCTAGACTCCAAGAGCTAGTGGGCAAGGCAGACATCGCTCGTGATGAGGATGGTGTGATTAGATTCCACCACCGAGTGTGCGTCCCTGACATGGTAGATGTTCGTGAGCATGTTTTAGCAGAAGCTCATACACTAAGATGTACCAGGATTTGAAGAGGTCCTTTGGTGGTCCGGCATGAAGAGGGATGTAGCGGATTTTGTATCTAGGTGTCTATTATGTCAGCAAGTAAAGGCTAAGCGGCAGCGACCATCTGGTCTTATGCAGAAGATGGAGATCCCAGTTTGGAAGTGGGAAGCTGTCACTATGGATTTTGTTTAGGGTTTGCCTCGATCTAGATGGGGTAATGACTCGATTTGGGTAGTCGTAGATAGATTCTCGAAGACTGCACATTTCATGCCTATGAAGAAGAAGCAGTCAGTAGAGAGCTTGGCTAGATTGTATGTCAGTAGCATTATTAGATTGCATGGTGTGCCGAAGTCAATCATTTCGGATCGAGATCCAAGATTTACTTCGAGGTTGTGGAAGGGTCTTCATGATGCTTTGGTTCGGGGCTGAAGCTCAGTTCGGCATTTCATCCCCAGACAGATGGACAGTCTGAGAGGACTATCCAGACGCTCGAGGATATGTTGAGGGCGTGTGTGCTGGATTGGAAGGATGATTGGGAGCGCCATCTACCTCTTGTGGAGTTTGCACACAACAACATTTTCATGCGAGCATTGGTATGGATCCATTTGAGGCGTTGTATGGAAGGCCTTGTAGATCTCCTTTATGTTGGGAGGAGACCGGTGATAGGCAGTTGATCGGTCTAGAGTTAGTTCTGGAGACTTCGGATAAGATTCTGCTTATCAGGAAGAGGCTTGTTGGGCACAAGATAGGCAGAAGAGCTACGCTGACAACAGGAGGAAGGATTTGGAGTTCGAGGTGGGTGAGCATGTCTTTTTGAAGATTTCACCTACTCGAGGTGTCATCAGGTTTGGCAGGCTTAGCAAATTAAGTCCCAAATTCATTGGCCCGTATGAGATTCTCAGGCGTTTAGGTAGCGTGGCTTACGAGCTAGCTTTGCCTCTAGCTTTAGCTAGTGTCCATCCTGTTTTCCACGTATCTATGCTCAGGAAGTATGTTCGAGATCCGTCTCATGTTATTAGTCACGAGCCAGTGGAGATCCAGCCAGATCTGTCGTATGTGGAGCAACCAGTGGTATTCATGACCGGAAGGTTCAGCACCTCCGGAACAAGAGTATTACGTCAGTGAAGGTTCTATGGCGGAACTTCTCGCGAGAGGAGGCTACTTGGGAGCTTGAGGATGCGATGAGGAAGAAGTATCCTCATTTGTTCGAGTAGTGTTGTTTAAACTTCGAGACGAAGTTTCTTTAGGGGGAGAGGGTGTAAGGCCCTCGAATTTTGTCCTTTTATTTGATATCATGTATGGATTCGTGCTTGTGTGTAAATATCATGTGTGCATATGTAGGTAACTATGTACATATTAGCTAGGTGTACTTACGTGTGCATGTGTAAATTACTTGTAAATAGTGGATGATTGCATGGCGTAGTAGTGGTGATTTATACTATATGTATTGCATGCATAGACATAGTGTACATAGGGTTTTCTGCATGGGTTTTAAGCTATGGCCGAAGAGCGAATTGCCGTCAACATGGATGGACGTCCATGTTGAGTAAATGTCCATGTCGATGTATGCCAACTATGAGGTAACGACCATCTCTGATTTTCTGTGCGCAGCAGACCTCGAAATTTCGGGTTGGGCTTGCTCACCGATTGGGGATACGTCCCACGGATCTCAGCCTTCCATCAGGCCCTGCGTGAGCTAGATGGTCTCTCTTTATAAAAACAACCCCCTTGCAACCTGCAAGAGCTCTCTTGGCTCTTTGCAAGGAGAGAAAGAAACCTTAGCAGAGAACAGGAGAAAAACTGACCTTTGCAAACTTTGATCCGGCGGTTTGAAGCTTCTCCCCGCAAGCTATTGCAACTGGTGGATAGTGTGGACGTAAGGGATGGCTTCCCCAACCTCGGACTAGTGGCTACTTCGACCTAGAACCCGAGGGAAAGCTTTTGTGGAGACTTCTTGGCACTGCCCAAGGAGAGCTTCATCACCTATTTTCGTCCCTTTGGAGGTTTTTAGAAAGGCAAGTAACTCATCCATGTCGTCCATGTGTATGTCTAGTAGGTCTTAGGCATTTTATGGGATTTTTTCGTGTCCTGGAACCCCTACATTCACCAATCATTGAGTTCGGTCTGTGTTTTTGCATAGACAGGAACTTAACGACAAGATCTCTTGTCATTAAGATCTTGAGTTGGCGGCAGACGATGTTGCCGTTAACCTCCTTGAACGGCCAGACCTTGCCGTTTGTTCTTTAGGACAGAACAGTGAACTGTTCTTCCTTATATATGATTATTTTTCGTATTTCTTCGCATGAGGATATACTGTAAATGTTATATTTATGTAAAATAAATAAAGGAATGTGTTGTGAGATTTCTATGCATTTTTTTTGTAAATTATATAAATTGCTAGAATTATGTGAAATCATGTGAGATAAAGATCTTAGATATGGTAGCTTACTGTTCACATGATCCATGTGTAATTGATTTCCATAAAATTTCCAGACGATGTGTATGTATGTCAGTCCTTGTCCTGAAAATTTGGAAATTTTCCCATGATTATGAAATTTGTTATAATTTATGTATTGGAAAATATGGAGCATGTGTAGGTTGTTTTTAATTTTAGTAAATTGTATGATGCTTGATAAATTTGGGAAAAATTCTTGTGATAAGATGAATGTTAGATGCAGGTTAGTGAATTGTTAAATCCAACCTTGACATGTGCTTCTATGATAAACTGATTTATGAATGGCATGTGAATGAGTATTTTAATTTCTATAAAATCAATGTAGCTCATAAAAATATGATAATGTGTATATGTGATCTGAAACCTGCAAACAGCATGTGGTTAAAATTCGTGTGATTTGGGCAACATTACATGACATTGTGAAATTTTCATGTAAAAGTGAGTGATTAAAACATACTTATTATTGTTATGGATTGTTAATCAGTTTCCAACATGATTAGTGTAGATTCCTGAGTGTTTAAACTCTGTTAACAGTAACATCATGTTAGGGAAAACTAAACCATATGCCAAATGGTGAAATGTAGTTATGTGTCCAATTGTGTGAGAATTATGTGTATAATAATCAGAAAATGTGTAAAATGTGTCATGTGTGACACTGCTTCCATAGAGGGCTGTGGAACCGTACCATGGAAAAGTCCCCACGGGAAGGTTCAATGTGTTAAAATCCTATGGGCATTAGGATGAAATCCTAGAGGTGGACAAGTATCACTGTTAGGGTGGAGAGTTCTTCTCCCGGTCTGCGCAGTACCAGGAGCCGTCATGTGTGCCTGGGTGGCGTCTATGTGTTATGTGCTATGTGATGTGAATGTGACCTTCTAATGGTGGTTTGGACTATGTGTCACGGAATCTAAATGTGAAAATGTGAATGTGTATATGTGCAAATTGTGTAGTGTGAACATGTGTATATGTGAAATGTGTAAAAGTAAACAATGTGAATGTGTAAATGTGTAAACATGTGAACCCATGTGTTAGAATGTGAAATTGTGAATTATGATATGAAAATGTTAGATTCATGTCAAAACAGCAACCTTAATGTGTTTATAACAATGTTTTACATGTGCAAAAATATGTAGAATCCATGTTAGGAGCATTTCCTTTTATGTGTGTGCAAATCCCATGCTAAATTTCTATCATGTTGTAGCTTAAATTGGGAATGTAGCTCTCATGTGGATAGATAAGTAGAAAGCATGTGGTAGGTATTTTAATTGGAATGACATAAACCATGTATCATGTTGTGAATTATGTAGAAATATCATGACAGGTTGTTCCTATCATTGTTTCAACCATGTTATATGTTTTGACTTAATGAAATTGAATGTAGGACTTACTTGAGATGTATGCATGTATGATGTGTATGGAGTTTACTTGCTGAGTCTTTTAGACTCACCCTTGCTTCGACGTACAGGTTTAGCAGCGGATCCTATTCCTTGGAGGAGACCGTTGAGAGCGACTCCGAACGAGGAGAGTAGTTGTGGTGGATTATCGACTTGTAGTTTCTTTCATAGTATGTATTGAGACTTATGGAATTGAAGCTTATGTAAATTGTGGACGAACAATGTAATTTGAATTTTGTATTTCATTATGTGGACTTAGTTCCTTAAATTGCCATATGGATCATGTATGTTTAATGTAGATGATGAAATGAAAAGACAGTAGTTCTTTACTTCCGCTACTCTGTATTCATATTTGTGTACATCTCAATCATATGTGTTAGTGCTTGGGTAAATGTCCCATTGTGACGAGACTCACTATACCGACGTGGATTGGTATAATCGTACCGGTATAAGGAGGGTCGTCGTAGGTCACGTTGAAGGTGGGCCTGGATCCGTCCATTACTGAGATGGACTTTCACATTCTAGATATGGACCGGAGCTTCCATATAATACTCGGCAGGCCATTCATCCAGGCACTGGCACCGTCACTTCAACTATACATCAATGCCTCAAGTTCCCATACAAGGGGCGGGTTGTCAAGGTTGCTTGCAAACCAACTGTACTAGAAGTCGACACGATGATTGATAACTCTGTCCCTCCATATGGCCAAGCAACCAACCGTTAATGTTGGTGCTAGACATGTATGACATACATCAAAGCCTAGCCAGTTCATCATCAGTTAGCACAGCAAAGAAGAGCAAGATCATAATCGAGGAGGGATGGCACATTATGCTAAGAATGGGGTACCTGCCAGGCAAAGGGTTGGGGCACAATTGTAGGGGAGAACTAAAGCTGTAAAGGACAGCAGGACTGGGATACAAGCCAGAAAGGGCATATGACAAGCAGGGGCAGCCACTCACATGGTCTCTGTACCAGTACTTCAAGAAGGGGCCGCTGTAGCCAGGGAGTGAACAGACCTGTACCATCATTGCTGAACCCTCTCATAGTTCACCTCTGGCAACATACAAAGCTGCTGAAAACCTCAGGCCCTAGAAGCAAAGAAAAGGGGCGATGCTGAATCTGAATGGTACCGGTGGTTTGATATGAGCGATATTGTTGACTCTTTAAGTCAACTCTTCACACTGGTAGATACCGAGCAGTTGGTAGTGACTACAAGCAGGAGGCAGCACATAGATGCAGCCGAGCCAGGAACACAAGCTTCTCCAACAACTAGGCTCGCGGTGGGCCTCTTCTCGGGCATCGCGCCTAATCTCTTCCAAGCCACCACATGGCCATTCTTTATTTCTTTGAGCATTCCTCAGGTGCTGACAGCCTACCTTACAATCTCTCTCCACTCTCTTGAGCAGACGCTCATCCTACAGCTCCCTCCTACCAGCAATCTCCCTTCACTCGAGCATACGCTCATTTCACAACTGTCCAAATTGACGATCTCACCTCACCCCCAGTTTATGATTAATAAAAACAAAAAAAAATGAAATAACATTGAAAATCACCAAAAAAATTGTCAATTTTCAATTGGCTGATTCCATCGTCTCCGTTGAGGAGACCTCTTATCTCTCTTCCGAGTGTGCCCCAACATACGGGTCACTCCTCCCCGGTCCAAGACCGATCTCCTTTTTCCATCCATGCAGGACTCCCTTCCCCCTCCACCCACAGGGGACCTTTATTGCTTTCCTCCCCCTCCACCTTCCCCCACGCAGGAAATCTTTTACTGCTTTTACTCCCCCTCCATCTTTCCCCACACATGGACCTTCTTTTACTGCTTTTCCTACTCCTCTACCTCCTGCTGTAGATTCTGGTAGTTGTAGTGGGAGTCTAGGTCAGGATAGGGCCAATCTAGGGGTAGTATCCAAGAAGAAGTCCACGGATAAGAGGGTTCCACACCTCTTCCTCGCTGATCTAGCCCGTAGGTGCAAGGCATGTCTAGCAATTTCGGAGTTTATTGAAGAGCCTTTACAGTTGCCAGATATAGAATATGAGCAGTCGCTGTGCCTAATTGATGATAGGTTCGGAGTCTATGAGATCATGGATGATAGCGACCCAATCGAGGAAGGTGATGAAGAGTTCAAGGATGAGGCTGACTCGTTCGCAAGTGGAGTTAGAAGATTCGATGAACCGTCAGTGCCATCAAGGAAACCACCAAAGAAATCAATATGGGAAAGAGGAAAAAGCCTTGGACCGTCCTCATAAGCATAATTTATTACTGACTGAAGAGGAGGCAATTATCGAGGTTCTCGGAGAATATAAGGACACATTCGCTTGGAGCTACAAGGATATGTCAGGACTAGACACCACACTTGTTGAACACCATCTTACACTTAAGCCAGGGTCAGTCGCAATTAAGCAGCGGTTGAGGCGTTTCCTCCCTCAGATGTCTTTGAAAATGAAAGATGAGGTCGAAAAGCTCCACAAAGCCAAATTTATTAGAGTCGTACTTTATCCGAACAGAGTGGCAAACATTGTCCTGGTCATGAAAAAAGACGGAAGAGTAAGAATTTGCATTGACTTCCGGGACCTCAACTGCGCGTGTCCTAAGGATGATTTCCCTTTGCCTCATCTCGACGTGCTCATAGATAATATGGCTGGGTATGAAACCCTCTCCTTCATGAATGGCTTCTCAAGGTACAACCAAATCAAGCTGGCTGAGGAAGACTAGGAGAAGACATCGTTCACTACACCATGGGGTACTTATTGCTATGTGGTCATGCTATTTGGACTTAAGAACGCTGGAGCTACTTACCAAACGGCGATGATGGCCATCTTTCATGACATGATCCATATTTACATTGAGGTGTATGTGGACGACCTGGTGGTCAAATCAATAATAGTGGCTGAGCATCCTGGGGTTCTAACTAAACTATTGCAAAGATCAAGAGAGTACCAATTGAAAATGAACCCTAAGAAGTGTGTATTTGGTGTGTCCTCGGGTAAACTCCTAGGGTTCATCATGAGCAAGAAGGGTATTGAGATTGATCCCAACAAGGCGAAGGCAATAAGAGAGATGTCTCCTCCCAAGAATTTGAAGGAAGTTTGGGGACTGATTGGGAGGTTGCAATTTATTCGCCGGTTTGTCTCCCAACATTCGTAGAGGTGTAGACCCTTCTATGACCTCACCAAGTCGAGATTCAAATTCCATTGGGACAAGAAGTGTCAGGCGGTTTGATGGACTAAAGGAGTATTTGGCTAATCCCCCTGTCCTAGGGCCTCTGACTCCAGGCAAACCTTTCATTATTTATGTATCTGTCCTACAAGACTCTGTAGGGGCTGTCCTAGCATAAGTGGATGAAGAAGGCAAGGAAAGGGCAGCATACTACTTGTCTAAGCTTCTCAACCCCTGCAAGCCAAGTTACACAGCAATGGAGAAGACATGTGCCGCTCTCGTCTGGGTAGTGAAGAAATTGAAGCACTACTTCCTTGCTCATGAAGTTCACCTCATCGCCCGTATGAATCCTATCAAATTCCTCCTTGAAAAATCTGTCCTTACTGATAGGCTTGCACATTGGCAAAGCCTTCTTTCTCAGTTTGACATCATCTACATTTAGTAGAAATCCATCAAAGGCTATGCATTAGCAGAACATCTCACTCATCACCCTATTCCACAATTTGATCATGTCCGTTCAGAGTTTCCGGATGAAGAATTATTGTCCCTTAGACGATCTGATCATATGTGGACGTTGTATTTTGATGGAGCTTTGAACTGTCATGGAAAGGGTATCGGGATTGCTCTACTCTCACTTGAAGGGGTAACCATTCCACAGGCTTTTCACCTGGCATTCCCTGTCACCAACATATAGCTGAATATGAAGCCCTGTTGGCCGACCTTGAGCTCGCCCAATTCTACGGTGTCACCATCTGCGAATTGTAGGTGATAGTCATCTGGTTCTACGTCAAGTGCTCACCAAATATCACACTCGTGATCCCAAACTCAAGCCATATCAAGACCTCACCTCAGCCTATGCCAAGCTATTCTCCAAACTTATCTTTGTCCATGTGCCTCGTCACCAGAATCTTCTAGCAGACGCTCTCGCTACCATCGCTTCAACTCTCAACATGACTATCCTGGGGATTTTGACAGCATCCTTATTGCACGACGTCATACCCCAGCTATTCAAAATCCAACCTTTCTTTGCATCAAAGAGAGATGTTGAAGAAGGCAGAGAGGAAGAGCAAAATAGAAGTCATGCTATTGAAGTTGGAAGAGCAATGGATGATGAGGAAAAGCCATGGTATTATGAGATATCTAAGTATTGCAAGGATCAACGTCCCCTGAGGAAGCCATAGCTGATGAGAAGAGGGCAATAAGGAGAACGTCCCAGAAATACACGTTGGTCGAAAATACTCTTTACAAAGGGGACTTACTGGGATTTTTCTTAGATGTAGGGATGTTGATGATGTTTTGAATTGTGTTAAGAAGGCGCATTCAGGTGTGTATGGTGGCCATGTGAATAGCCAATGCTTGCTAAGAAGATCCTTCGGTAAGGCTTTTACTGGACCACTTTAGAGGGGACTGCTCTATCTTTGTCTGTCGCTTGTCAAGTGCCAACTGCACGCTGAAAAGATCCATTATCCATCCTCTACACTCCACCCAATATCCTCCAATGGCCTTTCGCTATGTGGGCCTTCGACATCATTGGTCCCCTTGGTCATCCAAACTCCCAAAACAAAACAAAGTCATACATCCTCACTGCAACGAAGTACTTCACCAAGTGGGCGGAAGTTAAAGCATATATGGAAGTCAAGGCAACAACTATATGCATGTTTACCATGAAGAACATCATCACCAGATTTGTCACGTCCTGACGCGGAATATCGGAATGCGAGGCAGTTGCAAGTGAACGGGTATAGAGTGAGCGCTAGACATCAAACCATTGCACAATGAATAATACTAAAGGAAATTCATTTCATTAATACATTCCAATGCCTAGTTACAACCACTAATATCAGAGCCATCTATAAGGCCCAATTACATTTAAAGAAAGTAAAAGACTAAACTTCAAATTTAACTACTACACGCTAATCATAGTGCTAGGACGCTAGGGTACTCATGACATCACTCCAGGTCGTTCCCGTCCTCTTGAGTGTATGGTTCATCCTTGGTCTCACCTGAGAACACAACGACAAATAATGCAGGGTGAGCGATAACGCCCAGTACGACTTAAATCTCAGGATCAAGCATGCTTTAAGTCATTATGTCTTATAAAACAAGATAACTAGAGAGAGTAACGAGAAACGTATAGAAAGTACTGGTAAACGATAACGAGGGACATTAGCACAATGCACGAGAGTATAGCACGACAAGTTTTGATATCGGATTGGCCGTATAACAAGATACAAGTAAAGTTGCACTTCAGTGCACAAGTCACGGTAGCAAGTGTGGTCGATATTCTTTCAACCACGAGTTTCAAGTAAAACAATAATTGACTGTTTGATTAATTGATTGCCATAGATCGAATCTTGCGTGTTCATGCATTAGGTGTATGCCATCACCCAGATCATTAGACCCCCGCGAGTTATAGCCTTTCAGGTGCTCCTCCGAAGGACCAGACCGGGCCCTTATAATGTTGCCTAGCATAGTCATGTTTTTATCGTAGACAATCAATTTAATGGCCAAATAGAGTACCAAGAAATAGGTGAGAGTACTAGATGAATAGATGAGATAGTAGAGTGAATGTGAATAGATGAGCGAGTAGAGTATAGATGAGGGCTAAGGGACAATGCACGTAACTCTTTGAGTAAACAGGTGATAGTAACAGTTGCACAACACGCGCACATGGTGTTGGCAGTCAGGTGGAACTCACGACCCTACCACGGGCCATGTTAAGCATAGGTCCAGAGGTCCTGCGTGATTCGAGATAAGAGCGAACTTCTAATAGCTGTTTGGACCATGTTGATCCCTAAAGGGTGTAATAGGTGTTAGGGTACAACCTGCTCGTCGACCATGTGGGAATCTATGATCAGAGGAGACTTACGGAGGCCTTGAACAAAGACTCACTAGTCCAGCAGAAGGAGTATCTGATGGAGAGTTCGTCCAAGCCAAGAAAGTGTGTATATAGAAACAAGTGCTCGACGTTCTAGAGGAATTCCAGAACAGTGGACCGTCGATATCGGTATATAAACAACGCAAGAAACGAATACAAGTCCTTTAAAATAGGGCAATTAATATACTTTATTGCAATAAATTACCAGATACATTATGAGATATTTTATGCCCGATTTCAGCCATATATGGATGGTTCATGTGTGTGCATGTGTAAGAGAAATCATAGACAGAAAAGAAGTCGTGAATATGTATTTTAAAGCATTCAATATAGCTCCTTTTAAAACAGGTGTTTTTACTGCGTGTATTTTAGAAAGTGAGAGTAACAAATTTTATGGGTTTTCATGCAAAGTCCTGTGAATGCAACGTAGGCCAGTAAGGGTATCGCGACAAGCCCTGAAAAGGGTCGCGACAGGGCTACCAGGACAAAAGACCAGAACGCGACGTAGGGTATTGTCGCGTTTAGAACGTGACAAGATGAGGCGTCGCGACGGGATTGAGAACGCGACCTCGGGGCTGTCACGTTCTCAGGTCCGTGGACTGAGTCTGACAGAGTCTGCTCTGTCTTGGATTGCGGTCCAGAAATATCAGATTTTGATACAGGGTCGTTCAGAAAATCATAACTAATGTATACACGTTGAAAAATCATGAAACCAGGGGCAAATGAAACTAGACATGCGAGAGTACTTCCAATAAATAGGAATTAGAGAGAGAGCATGGTTTGAGCTTGGTTTGAGCATGAACAATAACGAGTAACATAGAACACGATACAGAGAGCAAGATTGATTTAATTCGAGCAACATGCTCAACAAAAATTAGGGCTTTCAGGGGCAAACGATGCCTAACATGCATCAGTTCCTACAGTAAAAATCTCGTAGCATGGGGTTGAGTATACAAGGAGATCAATAGTTAAGAAGAGGGTTCGGGGTCATGTAAGTTGCAGAACATCAAAAATCAAGAACAAAAGATATGCTCGTTGGAAAATTACG
This sequence comes from Colocasia esculenta, assembly GCA_014218235.1. NCBI lineage: Eukaryota > Viridiplantae > Streptophyta > Magnoliopsida > Alismatales > Araceae > Colocasia > Colocasia esculenta. The sequence continues at coordinate 898 of JACBKR010004323.1, read as the reverse complement.
AAACCAAAGGGCTTTTGCTCCTAATAGAGGAGACATCCTACAGAAAAAGTTTCATGGTTTATGCTCATGAGAATGCCTACCTTTGACTCATTTTGTCTTCTAGTGTTAAAATCTCCAAGAACGAGGAAGAAGCTCCAAGAACTCCTTCTCCCCAAGAGATTCTTTCCTCCTTGGCTTCTTCTCCACGTCCAACAACCTTTGGCAATGACCTAGGGTTGGCCAAGAGGGTTTAAGAGGTGTATTTATATAAATACAAGTTCCTATTCCTACTACTACTCAAATTCCTCTTAATTACGAGATTTCCTAACTTCACCTTTCTTCTCTTGCTTTCCAATCTCTAATTGGTTAGGATAGTATCTAAATTCGTGCTAGACTCTATGGAGTAGGTTTAGGAATCCAATTCCCACTCTAATTGCCACTTTTATTGCTTTAATAATCCCTTCCAATTAGGAGATAATTAAACTCCAATTTAGGGTATTTTCTTATTATTCTCCCTTTGTAAATTCATATTTTGACCCAATAAGTTCTAAAGGATCCATTAAGCAAAGCCCATTACTCTTTTCTATTTAATGGGTTTTATTTAATACTCTTCTCATTGAATAACCCTTAGCTGAGTTTTTAATTTATTATTTAAATTTTTATTTTTCTCAAAATTCAGGTTGCTACAAGATTCGACATTCCATGTACCATCATCACCGACAATGGACCGCAATTCATCTCTCAAGAGCTTCGTGACCTCTGCAACATGTAAAAAATTGCATTACATCATTCATTTCATTATTATCCGCAGGGCAATGGCCAAGCAGAGGCCATGTACAAAATCGTAATTAAAATCACAAAGAAACTTGTGAGGCTAATAAGTTCTCGGATTGGCAAAAAAAAACTTGTAGAAGCTCTA
>JACBKR010004322.1:0-24671 GCA_014218235.1 Colocasia esculenta | reverse complement strand
TTCTATTTTCTTTCTCGTTATTTCATTGTAGTTGATTAATGACTTTTGATGAAATATAATCTTGTGTTAAACTGTTGTTCTTATAGTTTTTTCTTAGTAGTGTCTTGCATCTCTTCTCTCATTCCCTCTTTCTCTATCTTTATTTACCTAGTTTAAGTAGTTTAGTTTTACTTGATGCAACTTAGTTTAAATATCACCACGCTATTTTCTTAACTAAAAACCCAACATTTTCAACTCTAAAATCTAGTTCCCGTGGATTCGACTCGGCTCTCACCACTTAACTACTGTTAAATATTTTATGTAGGCCGATTATTTGAGATTGTTAGTCACGTGTTTAACGACGCATTCGTGGGCTATCAATTTTTGGCGCCGTTGCCGGGAATTAGATTTTAGTTTTGATAATCTTGGTGTTATGTGTATATATTCATGCTAACATTTTCTCTTTTTTTTGTAGGTATCAAATGAAAAGTGAAAAATCCTGAAAATTGCACATTGGAGAATCTGTCAGAAAACTGTCGCTGAAAGTCAAATCTGTAGGTGAAATTCTGTTTTGGAAAGAAAAATCCGAAAATTGCATGAAAAAATCAAAAAAGGGGTAAGTGAGGTGAGTTTCCTTCTCTCACTCTTTCCATTTGTTTTCATTTCCAAAAGAACGAGGGATTGCGTTGGAGGTAAGTACCATTAAAACCTCTTGATTTAGTTTCCTTTTCTTAGTTTCCATGTTTATGTTGAATAAAAAAAAAAGAAACAAAATCAAAATCTAAAAAAATCAATCACTTGAATCCAATCAAAGATGTCATGTCAAGATTAGAAACTTTCCATCTTTAGGACATGCATCATTTAGATTTCCATCTTTAGGTAATTTTATTTTTTGAAAAGTTTCCTTTTTTGTCGAAGATTGCGGGAGGCAAGGTGAGAATCTCAACTTTCTTAAAATCATGATCATGCATTGCCATGCTTGCATAGAACCCCTTGCTTGATTTTGTGGTGTGCACATCATTTCTAAAATAATTTAAGGGCAATTTCCTTAACAAGATAAGGTGGGGATTTGATCACCCTTCCTTAGCCCACAAACCACAACTTCCTGCATCTTTTGCATTCCCAGCCCATAAAAAGGCAGTAGACATTGAACCTAGGGTTCACAATGAGATTTTGGTCCACCTAGTCCCACTATCAAGTTTTGGAAACTGGTGTCTAAGGCTAGAGGTTAAGTGGCAAATGCCTAAGCGGAAAGTGGTTCTCTAATTAGGTCCCTACGGAAGTAGGGGGAGCCTCCCACTACCCCACCTCTTACCTGGCCAGTGGACATACATGTTAGTGGACTTAGGTTGGGTTTAAGTCACTTTGTGAGAAAGCTTACTTTTAGATCCCAGATCCCTAGGTCATTTAGGTTAATTGTTTGCAACTTATTGTCTCTGCCTAAAAAAAAAAAAAATCTAAAATTGCAATAAAAAAAGAGAGAGAAAAAGTCTCATCTTTCTCATTCACAATCATATGTGGGCCAACCCAGCACATCATATAGGCCATGGCCCAAACCAATTTTCATCTTTCATTCAACGTGGCCCAGCCTACTTTGAAAATACACATTTCTTGTCAGCTCACTATGAAAGTACATTCTCTGGGTGGGGTGGCCCAACTATCAGATTTTACCCAAGATCAGGCCCACCATACTAATTTGTTCCATAATGTGCCATCTTTCACCCAAGCAGAACACATTATTTTCAAGGGCCTTACACCTCCACTCCTTACCCAAAGATGAACAATATGTCCCTCCTACAGAATTGAGTTGGCTTTACCAAGATCCACAAGGGGAAATTCAAGGACCCTTTCTTGGTGCTGAAATCATCTCATGGTTCAATGAAGGATTTTTTGGCATTGATCTGCCGGTGTGCTTAACAAATGCTCCAGAAGGCACACCCTTCCAACCACTCGGAGAAGTAATGCCACACTTAACACTTAGAGATCAACCTATTCTGGCCCAAGCCCAAAGCCCACCTATCCACAACTTTCAACATTGGGCCCAATGCCAAATTGATATTCATGACAAAAGCCATCATGAGGGACATGTATATCCACAGTCCACTTATACTTCTCCCCCACAATCAGGCATATTTGATGATCAATTTGGGCAATTTATGCAAAAATTCCATGATAACCAACAAATCTTTGAGCAAACATTCACCCAACAACAACAAGAATTGGAGCAATCCTTTGTCAAAACTGACCTCCTGATTACTCAACTGATGGAAATCAAAGGAGGCAAGATAGTCAGTCACCATGCCAACCCTTGACAATCATGCACATCATTATCTTGATTGTGACCAACAATTTGACTCTCAAATTCCATCCACAACTTCTCAGTCCAACATGATTGTGGACACACCCACTTGGAAAATGAGAGATAATATTAATGAGTCAAATCAGAGGAGATGGGTGCCACTGAAAATCAATCCATTGTCTTGGCCAATTGAAACTGACCATCAAGAAGACTCCATCCATAATGTCATATTTGAGGAAAGCTCTAATGAGTTAGTTGAACTCAAGTTGGGGGGAGAGGAAAAGAATGTCATCTAGATGTTAGGCCTAGTTTGATGTGACATTATTTCAAGTGGGTGACGAAGAAGAAGTGAGTGTGGAGAAAGAGCTGGGTGTAATCATCAATCATTCTTATTGGGTAAGAGATGAATTTCAATTTTGCCTAAAGTCCACATTGACTGGGTCTCTCTTAATGTTGAGAAAGACATAGAACTCCTACCTCTCCTTGAACTTGACAAATCCAACATGATCATGGACATGCTACCACTAGACGACTGGTCAACTGCACTTGAACCTTTTAAGCATCCTTGTATTGAAAGTCATATCCATTTCATTCCTGATCATGCTACTATTTTTGACTCAAGTCAGCCTGTGGAGTTCAAGCAATCCTCTGAGCATCCAACTCAATCTGACCTCAATATCATGAAAGATAATCTGAAAATGGAAGTTGTGGGTGAAAGGGTGAAAACAATAAAGTCCGCATTGATGTGTTCAACACATATACAGATTTTAAGTGTCCAAATGCTATTCATTAATTGAAGATATGATCTTGAATACCCAATTTCTCTATCATTTAATGATATGAAGGGTAAGTTTGGCCCACTTGACCCACCCTGGATGGTGCTGCCCTACAAAGAAAAAATTTGGCGTCAATTGATTGGGGGTGTTACGTGAGCTTGTTCCCTCCATGTGTCTGGCTGAAGACATTAAACTTAGCGCTTGTTGGGAGGCAACCCAATATTTTTAGGAAAATTGATTTCTCTTGATTTCATTTTTATTTTGTGTCTTAGGTGTTTGCTGGCCACTATCCTTTGATAAGCTAGTGTGCACCACCCGCATGTGATCATCAGGTTGCATCTCTCCTTTCTTAACTTACATGGCTTTATTCTATTGTCATTACTTTTATGCCATTGAGGACAATGTCATTTAAGTTGGGGGGAGAGACAAATTGTATTTCAAATTTTTGTCCCTAACATTGTGCTTCATGCTTCATATTTCATGCAAGAAATTTTTATTTTCCAGCTTGACTCATAGTATGTTCTTGTGAAGGTGGGGAGTTGAAGGGGTAAGTTAACTAGTTATGTTTTTAGCATTTTCCTCATAATACATTTGAAATTTCATGAACATAGTAAAGTATTGTTAGGAGCTATTCAAATGGATGATGAGTTTTACCGAACATTCAGGTTGATTGATTGATATTCTACACTCCTATTGACGACCAATCGTGGGGAAAAAGCTACATGCCTAATAAATGTGAAAATGTGTGTAGTAGTGAAAAAAAGAAAAAAAAAAAAAAAAAAAAGAAGGCCTGGTGGCTCCTAAGGTAAGTTGAGGTTCGCGTCAAACGGTGAAGGAAGTGCAGCACCATGTAATGAAAAGAAAAAAAAAAAGATTAGGCAGAGTGAAAGCTACCTGTAATTCGAGGATCAAATTTAAGGAGTGTAGAGTTGATACCATCCTTGAGTGATAAGTAAAAAGCCCATGCATTCTCTTTTGATGCTCAAACATTGAACAAAAAGTTATGAAATTTTGTGTGTATCTTGAGGAACTGTCTAATGACATAAACTGACATATTTGCCTTTGACACTCTCGACTGGAATTGAAATACTTACGATCAAGCACTCTCATTCTTACTATCTTGCCATGAATATGATATTTGAACTCTTGTTTGTCCCAATTATTCACTTGTGTGCATTGCTAAGGGACTAGCAATGAGTAAGTTGGGGGGTGTGATAATTGCGCTATATTGATAATAATCATGTTATTTTACTATCTTATGGTCCTTAATTTTACACAAATTCATTGTCACTTTATTGCAAAAATGATAATTGATTAAATCTCTATTGTGTTGTATTTGCAGGATTAATGGGCCAAGAAATGAAGTGTCAAATGGGCCAATAAATTGATTAGATCAAGAGAGAATAATGAGAGACTCTATTTTTTAAAATTTCACTCTCTCTTTCTTTTCAAAATACTTTCTCATTTTTAAAATCCCTCTCCTATTTTCTAAAAAACTCTCTTTCCTTTCTTCTCTCCCCCTTCCTCTCTTTCTCTACTATTTTATAAAACCTCCCCTCTCTCTCTCACAACTATTCTCTTTCTAACTTTCTCTCCCTCCCTTCTCTCCCTCTTCCTCCGATCCCTTCCCCTTCTCTTTCTTCTTCCCCTCTCCTCGTCTTCCTCCCTTCTTCTTCCTCTTCCCCGGTCTCTTTTCTGCAGAGGCACAGCAGCAGCACAGCACCTGGCTGCGCCCCTGCGCGGCCCGCCCGCGCCCAGGCCGCCCTGCCCGCTGCACCCGGCCCCGCCAGCCCGGCCGCGCCCCCTGCCCAGCCCTGCGCGATCACCGCTCGCGCCCGTGCCTGCTGAAGCCTCCCCGCGCCCGCCCCGGTCGCACCTGGCCCGCCTGGCCCCGCCACAGCGCCCGCCGCCTCGCCCAGCCGCCCGTGCCAGCCTTCGCGCCCGCCCCGGTCGCACCTGGCCCGCCTGGCCCCGCCACAGCCGACCCGGCCTCCCCAGCCGCCCGCGTGCCCCGCACCGCCCCGCGCGCCAGGGCCCCTGCCGCCAGGCCCCGGAGCGACGTGCATGCGTTTGCATGCACGTCTCTCTCCTCCTCTCCTCCTCTCTCTCGTCTCTCTCCTCTATCTCTCCTCCTCTCTCCTCTCCACGCGCTCTCTCTTCTCTCTCCTCTCTCTCGTCTCTCTCTTCTCTCTTCTCTCTCTTTTCTCGCCGCTTCTCTCTTCTCTCTCCGCTCTATCTCTTTTCTCTCTTCTCTCTCCTCTCTCCTTCCCTTTTACGCTCTCTCTCCTTTCTCTCTCTTTTCTCTCTATTCTCTCACTCTTCTCTCTCCTCTTGTCTCTCTTCTTTTCTCTCTAGTTCTCTCTCTTTTCTCTCTCTCTCTTCTCCATCTCGCCCTCTCCTATCTCTCTCCTCTCGCGCTTCTCTCTTCCCTCTCTATTTTCTCTTTTCTCTCTCCTCTATTCTCTCTTCTCTGTCTTTTCTCTCTCTCTCTCTCTCTCTCCTCCTCTCTCTCTCTCTCTCTCTTATTCTCCCTCTTATTTCTATTTTCTTTCTCGTTATTTCATTGTAGTTGATTAATGACTTTTGATGAGAATATAATCTTTGTGTTAAACTTGTTGTTCTTATAGTTTTTTCTTAGTAGTGTCTTGCATTCTCTCATTCCCTCTTTCTCTATCTTATTTACCTAGTTTAAGTAGTTTAGTTTTACTTGATGCAACTTAGTTTAAATATCACCACGCTATTTTCTTAACTAAAAACCCAACATTTTCAACTCTAAAATCTAGTTCTCCGTGGATTCGACTCGGCTCTCACCACTTAACTACTGTTAAAATATTTAGTGTAGGCCGATTATTTGAGATTGTTAGTCACGTGTTTAACGACGCATTCGTGGGCTATCAACTGACATGTGATTTGTGTTAGGGTGTTCTCTTCTCTCACGATTCTCAAGACTTGAACACTACTATATATAGATCATATGGACATATTTTCGTGGCAAGAAGCCTCCACACCAAACCCTAAGCAAAGAACAAGAAGAAGGCTTTCTCTGCTGCTCTTCTTCAAGTCTCCAGGCTGTTCAAAGTGAGATCTGTCTCGCACGATGAGTTGAAGCAGATTCATCCACAACCTTCAAGCTTTGTCATCATCTGATCTTCATCGACGTGGAGCTTGGAGTTTAACTCTGAACTCTTCCTTTATCTCATCTTCTATTATCTATGTGTGTGTTGTTGGTTCGAGTGTTCCTTGTGCTCAATCCACGTGTGTTGTTATTCTTAGAGCGTGTTTGCCTCAGACATCGTGTGTGTGTTGTTGTTGGGTTGAACTCGCTTGATAAGCAGTTTTTTCGTGTGTGTTTGTGGACGATGGATGTAAGATGTTTATTCCACCACAACTAGAATTATAATAATTAAAAACCATGCACAGAAATTCAACTGAACCTCATGATATGACCTAAAGATAGTATCCAACCAACTACAATTTTCAGAGCATATGCAGACAAACATAAGTCCGAAAATCATAGCACATAGATCAAGTTCACATTTCTGAAAAACTTGAAGAGCTTGGTGGCAAGGGCCTTGCCGCCAACATGCGTTAACGACACACAATGTTGCCGCCAACTCAGGATCATGACGACAACAAGCTTGCCGTCAATTTCCTATCTGCAGAAAGTGTAGACTGAACATAAATAACATGGAGAATTTGGGGTTCTAGGACACGAATAAAAATCCGTAAAATTCCTAAGACCTCCCAATCGATGTAGATCACCTGAAGAAGCCCACACACACCAAATGAAGCCTTGCCAAACTCAGTTTTTCTCACAGCAAAACCCTAGGTTTTCTCATAAGCCAAAAGACCTAATCTGAGTGAAAACTAGGTGTTTTATACAGCTAAAGGGTCGGGTATGCATTACCTTAGGTTTCCTACCGTTGGAGGTGGGTTTCCTAATCAAGAACCGCAAGAAACACAACTGTTTTCAGATCTAGAATCGCAACAAAACCGGTGAAGTAAACGACCACATTGCTTCTGTTAACAGGAAGTCAGCGTCCATCAATCTGGACATCAACAAGAAGTAAACGGCATACTGGTTGCCGTCAACCTGCCCTTAACGTCAAGGATGTGGACGTTAATTGGGATTTCAAGCAGATAACAGAAATATATCTATATCATACATACATCATGTAAATACCTACAATATGCACAATATTATTTAAATACCATATGTACAGAATTAAATAAATATAGTATGTACAGAAGTAAACACATATATACATATATATACACATATATACACATAGTAAATATATAAACATGCTATTTACAACAAATATCATATGCATATAGATAAACATAATATGAATAAAGTTCGAGGGCCTTACACCCTCTCCCCCTAAAAGAAAACTTCATCCTCGAAGTTAGAACGAAATACTAACCGAACAAGTGGGGATACTTCTTCTTCATGGCGTCCTCAAGCTCCCATGTAGCCTCCTCCCGCGAGAAATTCCTCCATAACACCTTCACGGATGCAATACTCTTCTTACAGAGGTGCTGAATCTTCCGGACTAGGATAGCTACTGGTTGCTCTACATACGACAAGTCTAGTTGAATCTCCACTGGCTCGTGACTAATAACATGCGATGGATCTCGCACATACCTCCTGAGCATAGACATGTGTAAAACTGGGTGAACACTAGCTAACGCTGGGGGTAAAGCTAGCTCATATGCCACGCTGCCCATCTGCCTAAGAATTTCAAACGGGCCAATGAATCTAGGACTCAACTTGCTATGCCTGCCAAACCTAACAACACCTCGAGTAGGCGAAACCTAAAGAAATACATGCTCGCCAACCTCGAACTCCAAATCATTCCTCCTGTTGTCGGCGTAGCTCTTCTTCCTATCCTGTGCTGCAACCAACCTCTGCCTAATAAGCTGAATCTTATCCGAAGTCTCCTGCACGAACTTTGGACCAACTAACTGCCTATCATCCGTCTCCTCCCAACACAAAGGAGATCTACAGGGCCGCCCATACAAAGCCTCAAACGGAGCCATGCCCATGCTCGTATGAAAATTGTTGTTGTAGGTGAACTTCACAAGAGGTAGATGACTCTCCCAATCACCCTTCCAGTCAAGCACGCACGCTCTCAACATATCCTCGAGCATCTGGATAGTCCTCTTGGACTGGCCATCTATCTGGGGATGGAACGCCAAACTAAGCTTCAATTGGGAACCCAAAGCATCCTGAAGACCCTGCCACAGCCTCGATGTAAACCTCGCGTCTCGATCAGAGATAATTGCCTTCGGCACACCATGCAACCTCACAATGCTACCGACATAAAGTCTAGCCAAACTCTCCACGAACTGCTTCTTCTTCATAGGCAAGAAATGCGCAGTCTTGGAGAAACAGTCTACAATCACCCAAATCGAGTCGATGCCCTTTGTTGATCTGGGCAAACCCGGCACAAAATCCATAGAGATTGCTTCCCACTTCCATACTAGTATCTCCATCTTCTCCATAAGGCTAGATGGTCGCTGACGCTCAGCCGTAACCTACTAGCACATTAGACATTTAGACACGAACACGGCCACATCCCTCTTCATACCAGAACACCAGAGTGATCTCTTCGAATCCCGGTACATCTTAGTGCTGCCTGGATGAATATAGAACTTCGACCTGTGAGCTTCTGCAAGAACATGCTCACAGACATCCACAACATTGGGAATACAAACTCGGTGCTGAAATCTAATGACACCGTCCTCATCTCAAGCAATGCCTGCCTTGTCGACCATCTCTTGAAGCCTAAGATCTGCTCTCTACTACTCGATCACCTCATCCAGAACTGTGGATCGGATAGACAACTGAGCCATGAAAGCCTGACATAACATTGACTCTAACTCAGTCATCGTACACGCTGCATCCTCCAGCATCTTCCAATCCTTCCAAAGCAATGACCTGTTCCTACTGAGCGCATCCGCCTTGACATTCGCCTTCCATGGATGAAACTGAAGCTCGAAGTCGTAGTCCTTAAGGAATTCAATCTACTATCTCTGCCGCAGGTTCAACTCCTTCTACGAGAAGAGATACCTCAGACTCTTGTGATCAGTGAACACCTCGAACTTGACACCATAAAGATAGTGTCTCTAGATCTTCAGTGCATGAACCATAGCCACAAGCTCCAAATCATGGGTCAGATAGTTACGCTCAAGTTCCTTTCACTGGCGAGAAGCATATGCAACTACCTTACAATGTTGTATCAACACACAGCCAAGACCAATCTGAGAAGCATCTGAGTAGATGGCAAAACCCTCCACACCACTAGGCAAGATCAACACGGGTGCAGACGTAAGCCTCTCATTTAGCAACTAAAAACTACTCTCGTAATCATCAGACCACGCAAACTTCACACCCTTCCTGGTTAGCTTAGTCAAAGGTGCAGCGATAGATGCAAAGCCCTAAATGAATCGCCTGTAATAGCCTGCTAACCAAGAAAAGTCTGAATCTCTGATGGGGTCCTTGGAATCTCCCAATCTAACACTGCCTGGACCTTCGCTAGATCAACTGCAACTCCAGCACCAGAGATAAAATGCCCAAGGAAATGTACCTTACGCATCCAGAAATCGCACTTGCTGAACTTAGCATACAGCTTGTGCTCTCGGAGAACCGCCAGAACAACCCTCAGATGCTCACGGTGTGTAGCCTCATCAGGAAATAGACTAACACATCGCGTCAATGAACACCACTACAAAGCTATCCAAATAAGGCCTAAACACCATGTTCATGAGATCCATGAACGCTGCAGGGGCGTTCGTCAAACCAAATGGAGCACAAGAAACTCATAGTGTCCATAACGAGTCCTGAAAGCCATCTTGGACACATCCTCACCATTAATCCTAACTGGTGATAACCGGACCGCAGATCAATCTTAGATAACACCGATGCATTCTGTAGCTGATCGAACAAATCATCAATCTGTGGTAAGGGATACCTGTTCTTCACAGTCACCTAGTTGAGCTTCCTGTAATCAATGCACAACCTGAGGGAACCATCCTTCTTCTTCATGAACAATACCAGTGTGCTCATGGTGACACACTAGGGTGAATAAATCCCTTGTCTTGCAAATCCTGCACTGCTTCCTCAGCTCAGCAAACTCCACAGGTGCCATCCGATATGGAGCCTTAGAGATAGGAGAGGTGCCTAGAAGCAACTCTATAATGAACTCTATCTCCCTATCCGGTGGCATTCCAGACAAATCATCAGGAATTACATCTGGAAACTCCTGCACTACCTCAATCTCCTCAAGGGTCAGTGACTAATCGGCCTTAGGAACTAAGACCACATTGGCTAGAAATGCATCAAAACCCTTGTTCACCATCCTCATCACCTTCATGGCGGAGATCACAAACCTCCCACTAAGTTTCTTGGCAACGGATGTGAGAACTCATCCTCACCAGGATACAGAAAGTTATCTTCTTCCCTCTACAATCCACCAAGGCATAGTGCTCCTCAAGCAATCCAGACCAAGAATAGCATCAAGTCCTTCATCATGAGTAATAGAAGCACCCAAAGAAGCCTCGATCCTCAATGCACACAGGTAAACAAAGAATACACTTCCTAGTCGATACTGTACCTGCCGGTGTGTGCCCAGACAAAGGGACTTCTAACTCCTCTACCTCTACTCCAGACTCTACTGCTAACTACTTGGCAAACGCTCAGAAATGAACGACTGTGTGGAATCCATATCAAACAATAAGTGAGCATGCACACCCATGACAAAACTGTACCTTCCGTGATGTTCTCTACCTGCTCCGCATCCTTGCATGCTAGTGCAAACACTCGAGCTTGGGCTCGAGGCCTTCCTGGTCTCCCTGTCACTGGCACTGCCGCTGTTGGGGCTAGCGCTCCATGCTGAACACCCTGCTGTAGTCTGGGACAATCTTGGATCTGATGCTAGGTGATGCCGCACTTGAGACACTTTCCTTCTAGCTTACAACATTCATTGCTGCCGTGTGCTCTTCCACAGTGAGGGCACGCCTTCTTATCACTGGGCCTAAAGCCGAGGGACTGCAGTGTTACTACCTGCTGACTCAATGCCGCCACTGGTCGCTGGGGTAACTGGTACACTACCTTCTTCTTATCCTGCCTCTGGAAAGGTGGCGCAGACCTCATATGCATTGCCTTCTTCTCCTCTAGATACTAGTCCATCTCGCTTTCCAACCTGCATGTTGCGCTGAGAGCCTCGTCCAAGGTGCGGTGGTCAAAAGCCACAAGTGTCGACCTCAGTGATGGTTTAAGCCCCATCACAAACATCTTAGCTTTTCTGTGCTCATCAGCAACTATATGGGGAGCATATTTAGATAGCTCAGCAAACCTGGCCTCATACTCCAGAACCGTCATGGATCCCTGAGTAAGAGAGAGAAACTCCTGCTCCATCTTGTCCTGGATGTGCTCCGGGATGAACTTGGCCCGAAAACGCCTCGTGAACTCAACCCAAGTCACCTCTATGGCACCATCCTCGTACCTAGTGTGAAGTACGGAGGCCCACCAAACATCGGCTCTCTCCTACAAAACACAACCCATAGGCACCATACTAAGCAAAACCATAACTAACACAAGTAAATAAACTTTAAGTACCCGTAGCATGTAGGTGGCCAAGCTAACTTTCTCATCCTCAGCACACCTGATGGCTCGGAATATCTTCTCCACTTACCTCATCCAGATCTCCGCTAAGAGGGGCTGACTCTCCCGCTTAAAAGAGGGCGGAGCCATCCTCTTGAACCTCTCCATGATGGATGGACCACAATGGCCATGCTCCTGGGGAACTGGAGCTGGAGCCTGAGCCTGAGACAACAAGCAATACATATAAGCAATACATAATCAATCATGCATTAAGAAAATAGAGTACTCCTATTTAGAAATTGTAACTTGAGCCTGCAGCTGAGCTTGCAGTGCCGTCTGAGTCTGCGCCTGGGTCTGCATCGCCTGGACCAGGCCTTGCATGAACACGCCGTAGTCCACAGGTGGTGGTGGAGGAAGTACCGTGGGACCCTAGGGTGCTGGGGCCTGCTGCTCACCCCTCTCCTCACGTCTACGCTCATCCTCCCTAGCCTGAGCACCACGCCTACCACGGCTCGCCGTAGCCTATAAGACAATTTAATCTAGTTAGAATCTAAGTTACTTAGTCCTAACCATTTTCTTAACTATCTTTCATTCATTATTAAGTATTTTCAACATATATGGACAAATTCTATAAAAACTTTGCATTATTGTGAAGATGATGACATATTTATGCACAATCTCAACCTTGGGCTTGTAATCACGGGGAATGTGCACCCCAAAGACACGCAACAGGATATTAAATCTAATAATATGGAAATAAGGAATGTGATCACTACCTAGATAGTTGCCTAATGAGAAGAGAAATGTCTGGGCTAACTACTCTAGGAAAAGGAGAGAGAACGGGGGTGTACCTTATGTCGCGGCAGTCATCGTTGCCGCGATAGTGCTGATAACGCGTCGCCCTTGGTGGACGCGTCTCCTTGTCACGTCACCCTCCACTGTCGCGTTCTCTTCTGTGCTGGAGATGATGGATGAGACCTTCTTCCCATCCTCCAGCCGGCTAGGGGATGAGAGCTCCGCGTGGATCTTCACTTAGGTGCCTGCCAAAACAATGAAAAACAAGAAATAAAACCCTGTTAGACTATATTAAGTGTAGTAGCTATCCTTAAATGGAAGAAAGATGTGGAGCATGGAGGGAACGGACAAGGGGGTGGTTTTTAAACCCCTTCGGGTGTAGGAAAACGTGGGTGTGTGTGTGCTGAATATGCTCTATCTAAGAACAACATAAAAAAATGCATGTAAAAGAAGGGGAAAGGGAAAGGAAGAGGGTGAGCCTCATTAGGGCGACTCCTTGGCGTTGTTGCAGCTCGAAGGATTGTCCAAAAGCTTCAGGAGAGTGCTAGAGTCGCCCTTCTCACGTCCCGTGCTCCATAGATGATGAAATGAGGTGTTTTGGTGAAGAGGGATGTGAGGGAAATGGAGGAAAAGGATGGTTGCGTGGCTAAGTATGGGTGAGGGGAGAATTTGGCATCCCTTCGGGGTGGTAATGAGGCTCTCTCTCGTCCTTGAGGAGGGGCCTTATTTTATATAGAGCTTGGAGTGAGAAAAAATGATATTATCTCCTTTAAATGGCTCCGAAATTAAAATGGGAGATAAAGCCTTATTAAAAATGGATGGAGAGTCCTTAGGAATCCAAAGGAGAGTCCCTAGGGCCGGAATCTCGCCCCAAGAGGTGGAGATAATCCCTAGAGATTAAGCTAGATTCATAAGAGGATAAATAGGGGGCAGTTATGGTGGCCAGAGGGCTCGGTCACTGTTGCGGCGTATCGTAGGACCGCGACTAGAAACGCGACGGGTGGGGCGACGCGATAGTGTTCCCCACGTGCATGGATAATGCATGGGCTGTCGCGGCAGCCAGAACCGTCGCGACATAGAGACGCGGCGCCATGATGCGTCGCGACAATAAATCCAAAATAATAATGAATTATCAGCCAACCACATGATAAGATAAGAGTTATTATGCCCCAAGGACTCTCTCAAAGTGATAATGTGCGGGATTTCAAGGCATTTTAATGGTTTAATGGGCTCAAAACAAGGCTAATGATGGGCTCAAGGTGAGTGACCAATTAGGGGCCCACTAAGATAACAAGAAATATGGCTCAGCCAATTAGGCAGAACCGGGTGTCTACAGATTGCCCCTCCTGGCTTCCTCTCGCAGGGTAGCGACGTGGAAGTGGTGTGGAGGTGTCACGAAGTGACGCGGAACGGAGATGATGCGGAGTGGACTGAAAAGTGGGAGCCAAGGTAAAGATATATCCGGTCTAACTACAGGCAATTGGAATCTTCGTGAAAGCCCTGAGTCAGCTACTCGAGCAGGATGCCAAGAAGAACACAAGTCTGGACGAGAAGGAGAAAAGAGGACAAACCCCTCGATTAAGAGGTACCCTAGCCGATTGGCCTGCAGGTTTCGTTTTGGAAGGACATGTGCGTGCCAGGCAGGTAACTCATGACTCTGTCTTGGGAGCGGTTCGCGACCAAAACGGATCAAAGGAAAAGGAATATTTGGATAGGTAATCCAGACAGGGAAGTTCTTGTCATACTGACGGGAACAACTCACTCGGAGGCAATCCTTCCGATTCGGAGTGGAATTGGGTTTCTTGTTTGGAAACAGGAGAATGATTGGGCACTCAACAAAGGCTCATCAAGAGTCTAGAATGAGTCAGGGAAGCTCAAAGTCGTACATGATGAATGTTGGGCTAAATAAAAGAAATCGTCAAAAGGAATGTAAATAAAGGTAGAAAATAAAAAATATATCAAGGATAATATTGCTAAGTCAAAATAAGGACGGGTCAAGAGACTACCCACAACCGCAGTGCAGGCCTGAATCCATCGTCCCCGAACTTAAACAACTCGACAACCTATCCAACGATTAACAATGTGCACCTAGATTATCACTGTTTTTGGTAGAGGGGAACTCAAATTCCAGAACACATTGAGAACCAGGTGGTCCTTGAAATGATATAATAAGTAGAATATCATATAGTAAATGCAGGGAGTAAGGATAGAGATACAATACCTGACTTACCTGTGATGACATCTTTTTATGATTTTTATTTTTTTTAAAATTTTTGTTTTGGTATTTGATGTTGACAAGAAAGAATAAAAAATGAGATAACAAACACACAACAATTATAAAACCAAACAACACATATACATAACACAGACATGAAAAACAGCCTCGGGTATAGAGAGGCGACGCCCTAGACGACCGCGACATAGTCGCATCGCACCACCCTACCGTGACAAGATCGCGTCAGATCGCGGTGTCGCGACTCAGACAGAGCTCAGAGAAAGCAAGAAATGGAGTTTATCCTTATCCTAGGACTCTTAGACTAACACTAGGACTCCTAAACCTCTTCTAATCTTACCCTAACACCTAGTTACAGGATTAGAGTGGGTTTCTAACTCTTAAGACTCTATAAACAAGGGGTTGGGGGTGCTGATCCCGCAGCCAAACCTCTGCTCTCCCTATTTTTCACATTTCAAGCTTTTCCCCCTTTTTGCAGACATGAAGAGGAATCTCTCCGCGTTCCAAGAGGACATCCCTCCCTACTCTGGCCCAAAGGCTGCTAGGGACTCATATGCCGATCTGAGGCAACTCTCCGCCATCCCGGGGCACATCTACACGCCCCCGGTGCTCCAAGTAAGTGGCTTTTCTTTTCAAGTTCTGAACTTTCTGCACTATGCTCTGCTTCTCCCTTTTTTCTTCTCTTCTTTTCTCCTCCGTTCTTTATGTTTCTTCTTCTATTTCAGATCCTCTCTGGCCAAAGGCGGTTCTCGAAAGTGCCCTGGCTGGTGCCCAAGCTCGAGCTATTGCCGCCTACGTCCATTGGCCACTTGAAGGAGTGTGGGCTGTCCACCGTCTTTGTGCTGGCCAAGAATTACAACAAGATGGTGCACGTGTGGGAAAGTGTCACGGCGATAGCGGAGCTATGGCATCCGCAAACCAACACGTTCGTCTTCCCTAGGTTTGAAGTGACAATCCTTCTGGAAGAGCTGGAGATCATGCTCGGCCTCTCACGCTAACAAATGGGCGAAGAACTGACGATTTCCAATACAGTGGAGCAAATCAACTCTTGGAGCATCTTGGCGTACATTACCACAAGGAAAACCGACCACTACTACATGACGAGTGGTATGCACATCCACCTTCTTCCAATTGCATAGTGGATTACCTCCCAATGCAAGCGGAAGACCAAGAACTACGCCGCCATCGCCAAGGCAGCCGCCATATGCATTTGCGGCATCATACTCTTTCCGGAATCAGACAACGCCATTTCTTTCGGCAACCTTAGCATTATTGACTCCATTTATGAAGGTATGAATATTGGGCAAGCTGTCTTGGGTTTCCTCTACGCCGGCCTAACTTCTGTAGCGCTCGGGGGTCCTTTCTATGGGTCGGTTGTCACCCTCGAGTTATGGATGAGAATGCACATCCAATTCCGAGCGATGGAGGACCTGACCACGGAGTGCAAAACGATGCTGAACCATCCATTGGCGTACGTGGGAGGGCGACTTCACATGAGCACTCGAGCTTGGTGCAAAACAGCTCAAGTGAAAGGAATACAAGCATGGCTCAAGTATCTCTGAAATTTGACCGTGGCCGAGTTTGACATGCGCCCCCGATTCATGCACGCCGGATAATCCACCTCCCCCAATGCACCGGACTCGCCTTGAGGCTGTTGGGCAACGAAGCATTAGTTTCCTACAACCTAGACCGTTGCTATCTTCAATGTGGTGCGGCTCGGACGGTGGTTTCGATCCTCTCACACTTCCCGCCCATCCAAGAGAGGAAAAGAAGTGATGCACAGGATGAGCGCGACATGCGTAGCGCCGTCGTCCACTGGGAGGGATGCGTGATGAGCATGATTCAAGCCGAGGTGGAGGAGGACGATGACGTGATTAAAGAATACATCGAAGCTTTAAAGAAAATTCAGCCAGTGGCGGGGACCAATTGATTTGATTTGATTTGTTTTGTAGGCAAGATGGTAGCTAGGAAAGGACTTGAAGCAATTTACTTGAGTGCTTAGAAGGAATTAGAGCATGTAATGACTTGGGTTTGAATGAATAAAACTGAATTTTTCTGCAAACGCATTGGGCTCTGTTGATGATGCGACGGGAAGGGGCGTGGCCTTAATGTCGTGACTAGGCAGGGCGTCGCGACAATGTCGTGTCGGCCCTGGGTGACGCGACCTTAACGCGACCGCCAGATACGTTGCGTCAAGAACCGACTCTTTCAAAACCCAAACGACTCTTCCTTTCCTCCCTTTCGGCTTTCAAATCCCCAAAACCCCCGAACCTTCAAACCTTCTTGCATCCCTCGCTCTAGCTCACTCTTTGACTCTCTCTTTGCTCGAGAGTTCCCCGATTCACGCGACATTCTCAATGGAAGGTGGGAAGAACACCGGTGGGGGCTCGTCCCGTAGGAAGAGACAAGCAGAGCGTCGGAGCTCCCGGTGTCAAGTGGAAGACCCTCCGGTCGAGGAGGAAGCACCCGAGGTCGAGATGGAGGAGGAAGAGGAAGTGAACGCTCCGACCATGAACGTGGAGGAGGAGCGGAAGAAACGGGCCAAAGCCATGAAATCGGTAAGTAACCCAACCCTAAAACCTTGTATGAACGTGGAATGATGGTAGACGGAGCCCCTAGAGGGCATATGTAGGGCAAAAAGCCCAAGGAAAAGAGGATCAAACAAAGAAGGCTCCGGCCGGTTTGGTTCT
The DNA here is from genome assembly GCA_014218235.1 of Colocasia esculenta. Lineage (NCBI taxonomy): Eukaryota > Viridiplantae > Streptophyta > Magnoliopsida > Alismatales > Araceae > Colocasia > Colocasia esculenta. Next base: position 7,291 of record JACBKR010004322.1, on the reverse strand, counting down.
GATAACGCGTCAACCCGACCTGCCGCGACATGGTGTCTCAGCGGGGTGGGGCGTCACGACCATGTCGCGGTGGTTGTGGCCGATGCGACCTTATCATGGCCTTTATGGTTGACGCGATATAGTCATGGTGCCCCACGCTGACACGACAAGGTAGCGGCTACCATGGCCTCCGCGATCCCAACCGAACACACAAAAAAGACTTTAACTGAACTTGAATGCATCTGCAGGGTCAGATGAGGGCCCGAGTGTCATTGATTGCAGTGTTGGCAATGTTCCTGGCATTCCCCCCTTTCTAGAGAGAGAGGGTAGAGGAGATGGGCTTCGGGGAAATCCTTAGGATGGATAGAATGAGGGCGGATCCGGCCCTCACTCAGGCTCTGCGGAGCAGGTGGGATGCGGAGGCGACCGCCTTCGCATTCCAATGGGGACACGTGATCCCCAGCCTTGAGGATGTGAGCCGGATCACGGGGCTCAGGATCTATGGGCGGGCTGTGAGTGGATACACCTACCCTTGTTACCACGACCTGGCTGAGAGACTGTTAGAGCTACCCGTGGAGCGTAGGTCTTCCTTAGTCCCTAGGGTACCCCTCCAGGAGAACCTAGGTTTGTTTGATGTAGGGAAGGTAGCGGGGGAGAGCGATGTTGAGCACCTAGATAGGCTGACTCGAGTTAGTAGGAGGGAGCTGGAGATTGAGCATGGGGCGCAGGCAGACTTGGACCTGCGTCGTTTCCTCGTGCTCTTCCTTGGCAGACTTCTGTTTGCCACGAGGGGCGACGTAGTCCACTGTCGCTTCCTGCCGCTGCTAGAGGACCTGAGTGAGGTAGGGGGGTATGCCTGGGGAGCAGCCTTCCTAGCACATCAGTTTGACAGCTTGGGTGCCTCGGAGTGGCAGACTTCGACCAGTGGATTCTTCCGCTTCCTCCAGGTACGCACCTTCTCCTTACCCTTGATTTGAACTGCACCTTGTTATAAACTGCCATCTAACTTGAATCTCATCTTGTAGGTCTGGGCCTATCTACACCTCCCAGCTTTGGGAGAGGAGAGCTTGCACGGCCGGGTTTGGTACCCATTGCACGCCGTTGGGATCCTATCCGGGATTCCACACCTCGGGACCAGCTCGAGTGACTTCAGGAGGCCATAGACAGCTACCCCTACTTGGATGTAAGTACCCTTAACCTTCCCTTTGCATTAATTACTCGCTTGATTAAATTGCTTGATGACTGATTGAATCTTTTTTTTTTTTTTTTCAGGTGTTTGGCAGCCATATCTGGGGGAGAGTGATGAGGGACAGCCCTGGTTGGTGCAGGCCCACCCGTACTTCAGTAGGTCAGTGTGGTTGCATGCGCTAAACCTTGTGCTACCTCTTCACTTGTTCCTTTGCCAGCGCTCCCTCAGGCTTCGACAGAGTGCCGTGGAGTTCTCTGTCTGAGACCGTTTCCGCCGACTGGGTCAGAGCTTCTGGGGGCTTCACGACACAACAGATTGGTGTGAGCGGGAGAAGGAGCAGATCAGTAACTGGGAGCACAAAGGAAAGGCCGTCAAGTCTGACGCGACCACCGATGATGCCTACCTCCAGGCATATGCGTTGAAGTACAGCGGTAAGGTATATAAGAGCGCCCGACACTAGGTAAAGACTCTGAAACAGCAGCCTTGTGAATTCTGATTTTATAGAACTGAGTTAAAGATTTGAAATGCGTTGCAGGTAGACGTAACTGGAGAGATTGCATCACTCCGAGCCTTGCTTTACTCGGCAGTGCAAGATCGGGAGGCGGCGCAGAGGCAGACAGTGGAGTTGGTAAGTGCTCACCCCAACTTCAGCCTTTAATCTAATTTAAGCAGATTTTCGAAACTGACATGTGCTTTTGTGCGCAGTGGAGTGAGTTGGAGAGAGTGAGGAGCACCGGAGTAGGCAGTGCTTCCTCTTCTCGAAGTGCAGGGGGCTCTCCATCACTTCTGGAGGCCCGGCTGGCAGGGGCGGTGCTGAGGGCTGAGGAGGCTCAGAGGCACCTAGAGGAGCGGGTAAGTACAATGGAATTCCTAATTGATTATTTTTAGCAATTGATTATTGACTGATTTCTCTGATGCAGGAGAGAGATTTGCAGCTCACCACGGGGCATGCCATGGAGCTCCATGGTGAGAGGGACCGGCTCCGGGGGGAGGTCCAGATAGCTCGGGGTGAGAGGGACCAGCTGCGCATCCGGGCGGAGGCAGTTGAGGCGCAAGTCGCGGAGGCGACGAAGGAATTGGCGACGCTGCAGGTGCAGAGGTCACCCAGAGACCAGGAGGAGATCACCCGACTGCGCGCGGAGCTGCTGGCGCAGTAGACGGTGGCGCGGAGTCTTCAGCAGATCGTGACGGACATAGGCCGTTCACGTAGTAGGAGCCGGAGCGGGGCGAGCGTCAGTAGGGCGACCGAAGCCTCCATAGGACAGTATTTAGTAGGTTCCTCCAGCCGGCGGAGGAACAAGGAGGAGGAGAGGCGCCGTCAGGGCGATGGGAGTGCCCAGAGCGGTAGGGGTGGTGGCGAGATGCCGCCACCGCCAGACCGACAGGAGGGATCTGGGGAGAGTGGCGGTGGACATTGAGGAGACTTGTGAGCCACCTCCCAATCTTTTGTACATATTGTTCATATCTTAGTGGAACTTTTGTTTTTGTCTCAATTGCTTATGAAATGAATGGTTTGTTTATTGACACGAGTGTGAAATAAGATTTGAACACGGGAGAGAGAGAGAGAGAGGGCAGAGAACATTGAGCACAGCGCTGCACGTCTCTTGAAATTACGTGTCCCTATACACTTAGCAAAATAGGTTAGATCTGCTCTTTGGCTCAGCCCCTTGCGCTTAGATAATCATGAATTTAACTTCGCAATTGTCAAGAGGCTGAGCCTTATTAAATAGGCGGAAAGAAAATAAACAATGCATACTAAAGGAAAGCGATATGTACACACATTTTTTGGAATTTTGGGATTTTCTGATTTTTTGAATTTTGAGATTTCTAATAATTTTTTTAACATTTCTGATTTTTTTTAGATTTTGAGATTTTTGATTATTTTTAAATTTTTTAATTTTTGATTTTTTTTTTTTTTGAGATTTCTATTTTTATTTTTAATTTTTGATACTTCTAATTTTTTTTGGATTTTGAGGTTTTCTGATTTTTTTTTTTTTTTTTTTTTGGGGCTTTGGAATAACAACACCTCTTGCTCTTGAGTGATTGGCCACGAACCTTACTCCCTCTTCATGTTTGGCGAATAACGTCTATGTGCAGTGTGCATTTGTCCTTGGCTCATTAAGGCTTCTTGCCCCTTGAATTATTGATGTTCTAACACAGGCCAAGTGTGGGAGTCCTTTGGTCTTCTAGGGAGAATAGGAAGATTAGTAATGAGACAAGACTTGGTCTTGGGGTCGGGTTTACTGGCTTATAAGATTTGCAATGGGTATGTCTCATGTGCAATCTGTCTGTTGTTTAGGGACTTTAAGGTCCTTGCTCTTTTTCGAATTGGGGGCATGCGTATGACCGGTTCAAGGGCGTCTCGCGGGGAACTGTACTGCCACTCTTTGACATGCCCCTATTTTTTAGTATTTTTTTATTTTGTTATGTTTTTGTTTTCTTTGTTTCCTTACCCCTTTTTTGCTTTTCCTTTGAATTGATCGTCCCTTTTTGAGACTTCATACACATGATACAAGCCTCTTGCTGGTCTACATGCCAGCTTTCCCTTTTCCCCTAGACCTTCTCCGAGCGAGAAGAGAATCGACCTCAGGTTCCCTACATGAGGGCTGAATGAAAACACCATACATAAAGAGGAGTTGGCCTTAAGTCGCCCTGTTGTGTGTGTGACCGGACATAGAGACCATTCACCACAATGAGGGGAAGAGAGGCACATAGCCAACAACATTCTCTTTTGTAATCGGTGTTATTATCAACATCAAGGGTAGAATCTTTTAGGTATAGCCCATTCCATGGGTGAGAGAGCTCCTCACCTTCGACATTAACTAGCCTATATGCGTTTCGGGTACACTTCCCTAACGACGTACACCCTTCCCAGTTTGCTGACAATTTAGACCTTGACCTCCAGGTTTTAAAAAATGCGCTTCAAAACCATGCCTCCTTCTTGAAATTTACGCTCAATCACTTCTCTTGAAAAGACCTTGAGAGTTTATTTTGATATGCAACCCCATGATCGGCCGCAGCCAGATGTCGTTCGTCTAAGAGTTCTAGTTGTACCAGTAATGCCTCCCGATATTCGTCGGGATTAAGTTCCTTGTCCAACTGAATTCTTAGCGAAGGGATGAGGATCTCATGAGGACATACCGCCCCATTCCATACATAAGTGAGAACGGAGTTTTCCCGGTGGGCGTGCGGACGGAGGTGCGGTAGGCCCACAGAGCCTCAACTAACTTTTCTGGCCAATCAGCAAATTTATTAGACTCACAAGTTTTCTTTAGAATTTTCAAAAGCATTTTGTTCGTGGCTTCGGCTTGGCCGTTGCCCTACGGATAGTACATAGTCGAATGATGCAAGGAAATGTTGAATTTCATACATGGGTCCTCAAGCTCTTGAGGTATGAACTGTGGTCCATTGTCAGTGACGAGGCTGCTTGGCACTCTAACCGCGCGATGATGTTCCTCATGATGAATTTGCACACGGTCGAACCTTTGATTTCTGTAAATGCTTCAGTTTCGGCCCACTTGGTGAAGTACTCAGTGGCAGTGAGAATGAAAGATTTTTGTTTTATCTGAGCATTAGGATCACCAAGGGGCCCGATGATATCGAAGGCCCACATGGAGAAAGGCCAAGGGGAGGATAGTGGATGTAAAGAGGAGGAGGGAGAGTGGATTTTGTCGGCATGGACTTGGCACTTGACACACCTACGAACGTAGGTGGCACAGTCTTCTTCTAAGGTTGCCCAGTAGTAGCCCTGCCTAAGAATTTTCTTAGCCAACATTTGACCATTCACATGCCCTCCGCACTCACCAGAGTTGGATCCTTCCATCACTTTCCGAGCCTCTTCATCTGTCACACATCTAAGGAGCATTCCATTTAGAGTGCGTCTGTAAAGAACTTCACCAATGATGGTATACTTTAACGCCGCTCTACGGATGGCTCGCCTGTCCTCCACTTCAGCTTCTTCGGGAAAGGTACCGTCTCTGCAATATTGCTCAATCTCATGGTACCACGGCCTTTCTTATAACATCATTTCTCCTAGCTCAACAAGCAATAACTCCTTCGCTTCTTTCCTCTCGGCTTTAAAAACTAGAGAACTCCTGAGGTTAACAAACCAAGGGTCCTGAGTGGAGGGAGCCTCTAACCTTTGAACGGTGATTGTCTCAGTGCTGCGGCTGAGAGGGAAAGAGAGAGAGGAGGCCAGGGATGCGAGGGTATCGGGCAGGATATTTTGAGAATGAGGAGTATGAATGTAGATGAGTTGACGGAATTGCTTGGCTAGGAGAGTGACCAGATCTTGATAGGGCTTGAGTTTAGGGTCACGAGTGCGATAGGTAGAAAGGACTTGCCGAAGGACGAGTTGAGAGTCTCCTATAATCTTGAGATGACGCGCGCCTAAGAGATAGGCGAGCTTAATACCGGCAAGGAGAGCCTCATACTCGGAGATGTTGTTGGTGGCATGGAATTGAAGCTGATATGCTAGAGGAATGGTGATCCCTTTTGGGGTGAGCAAGACAGCTCCTATGCCCCGTCCCCTAGAATTGAGGGCCCCATCGAAATGGAGTGACCAGAAGGGATCGCGAGAAATGAGTGACAGGTTTTCATCGGGGAATTCCTCTTGAACCGTGTCACTATGGGGAAGGGGAAGGTGAGCAAGGTGCTCAGCAATGGCATACCCTTTTATGGCTTTCTGAACTATGAAGGAAATATCAAATTGGGAGAGGAAGCTTTGCCAGTGTGCCAATCTGTCGGCAAGGACTGGCTTCTCAAGGAGATACCTAATAAGATCCATTCTAGAAATCAAACTCACCTTGTGAGCTAGGAAGTAGTGCTTCAATTTCTGCACTACCCAAACTAGTGTTGCACATGTTTTCTCCATCGTGGTGAGTTTGAGCTCGGAGGGATTGAAGAGCCTAGATAGGTAATAGACTGCCCTTTCTTTACCGGATTCATCATGCTGAGCATGGACGGCTCCTAGGGAGTCCACAATAGTTGACAGATACAGGATCAAGGGTTTCCCAGGGACGGGCGCCTGAAGTACGGGAGGATTCATAAGGTAACTCTTGAGCTCATCAAAGGCCTCTTGGCACTTAGCATTCCATTCAAAGCTGACTCCTCCTCTCAACAGTTCATAGAAAGGACGACACCTTTGAGAGTGCTGAGATATGAATCTCTTTATGAACTGGAGCCGACCAATCAACCTCGAAGCTCAGATATGTTCTTGGAGGAGGCATTTCATTTATTGCCTTGGCCTTGTGCGGGTCTATTTGAATCCCCCGTTTGCTAACTATGAAGCCTAACAACTTGCCCGAGAAAGACCCCGAATACGCACTTCTTGGATTCATCTTTAATTGATACTCTTGTGCGCGGTGAAATACCCTGGAAAGCATGGAGGAGTGTTCTCTTCTGGTCCGAGACTTCACCACGATATCATCCACATAGACTTCAACATCAATATGAATCATGTCGTGGAAGATAGCTAACATTGCTCTTTGATAAGTGGCGCCGGCATTCTTTAGCCCAACGGCATGACCACATAGCAATATGTTCCCCATGGGGTGGTGAAGGAGGTTTTCTCTTGATCCTCGGGGCTAGACGAATTTGATTGTAGCCTGAATACCCATCCATAAATGATAGAGTTTCGAACCCTGCAGTATTATCAATCAGAATGTCCAAGTGAGGTAGGGGGAATCATCTTTAGGACATGCCTTGTTTAAGTCCCAGAAGTCTATGCAGATTCGCACCCTTTTGTCCTTCTTCATGACCGGGACGATGTTCGCCACCCACAATGGATAGAGGACTACTCGGATGAACTTAGCCTTGTGTAGTTTATCAATTTCCTCTTTCATTTTCAAAGTGATGTGGGGAGGAACCTCCTTAAGTTTTGTTTGACGGCAACTGCCCCTGGCGTCAAGATCAACATGTGTTCCACCAAATCAGGGTCAATGCCGGGCATGTCATCATAGGACCAGGCAAAACATCCTTAAACTCCCTCAACATTTCTATGAGTGCTTCTTCTTCTTCGGGAGGGAGGCTGGAGGCCATGGTCAAAATCCTGGGGTCCTCTTCAGTTCCCACGTTTACCTCTTTAGTGGGCTCATCGACTGCTGAGGTACGTTCATCGAATCT